>CAUYRH010146610.1:0-49545 GCA_963574655.1 Perodicticus potto | reverse complement strand
AAGACTGAAACTGGACCCACACCTTTCACCATTAACTAAGATAGACTCTCACTGGATCAAAGATTTAAACTTAAGACATGAAACTATAAAAATAGTAGAAGAAAGTGCAGGGAAAACTCTCAAAGGAATCGGCCTGGGTGAATATTTTATGAGGAGGACTCCCCAGGCAATTGAAGCGGTATCAAAAATACACTACTGGTATCTGATCAAACTAAGAAGCTTTTGTACTGCTAAGAACACAGTAAGTGTAGCAGGCAGACAGCCCTCAGATTGGGAGAAAATATTTGCAGGTAATTCCTCCAACAAAGGTTTAATAACCAGAATCAACAGAGAACTCAAATGTATTAGCAACAAAAGAACAAGTGATCCCATCTCAGAGTGGAAAAAGGACTTAAAGAGAAACTTCTCTAAAGAAGACAGGTGCACAGCCTACAAACACATGAAAAAATGCTCATCATCCTTAATCATCAGAGAAATGCAAATCAAAACTACCTTGAGATATCATCTAACTCCAGTAAGATTAGCTCACATCACAAAATCCCAAAACCAGAGATGCTGGCGTGAATGCGGAGAAAAGGGAACACTTCTACATTGCTGGTGGGAATGCAAACTAATATATTCCTTTTGGAAGGATGTTTGGAGAATACTTAGAGATCTAAACATAGATCTGCCATTCGATCCTATAATTCCTTTACTAGGTATATATCCAGAAGACCAAAAATCACCCGTGTGCACAGCAACTCGGCATACCATTTATACTTTCTAATTTCTGCTACATCTTTGGTTGCAGCTAGTGCAAATAAATCACACAGTCTCAAATATATGCACGTCTCACCTATTTTCTTTCTTGTTACCACTGTGAAAAGTGGATGGTAGACTGAGAAGCTCAAGGTTTTATCTTGGGTTTTGCTAAAATGGGCTGGGGACCTTACTTGCCAGTGTCTTCCTGCCCCAGTGTGGGTGTCGGCCAGAGGATGTATTGCCTGTATTTACTTTTTCTCTCAGTACTCCTTTATAGCAATTCTCTGTCATCTAAAAGGTATTGTTAAGTGGATTAGCTAAATTTTTAAGGGGGAAAAAGCTTTTAATGAAATTTTTAAAGTCGCTTTATACATTTAATACACACCAACTACTTTATGCCAATCAACATTCATTTACAGGAGATAAAATTTACAAAGCCATAGTCAACAGAGGTCTTTGTAAATACTTTGCACAAGAATTGATCTATCAGCCTTAATTCTAGTGGTAGAGACATGGTAAACTGATAAAAACGAGGCTTAAAAGTCTAAACCTTTTATGGGTAAGATGACTGATATGATGAAGGGACTACAGAGCCCTCCAGGGGTGAACCTCCCAGGTACCAGAGACTACTCCAGAAGCTGAGAATGCAGAGCTCTTCAGCGCAGACACAGGCCCTCCCTCTGGCAAGATCCAGTCCTCATGAGCATCACAAAGTTTTATAAATAGACAAAACAAAAATAGACCACTGGAAGAGCTTTGTCATTTTCACAATCACTACTAGTTGATGCAGCCAAACAAAATGTAACACTTGATTTTTTTGGTAATGGTTTAATCAGAGTGTGCAAAACTAAGCTACTAATACAGGTACAGCTATCACTAACAGTATGGATTGAGTAGATTTACAAATTGAGACAATGTCAAGGGGAAGGGCTTTCTGATATGTGTACTTGGAAGCCTCTGGATTAGAGGTCTGTGTCTCTAAAATGATCCTTTCTCCCAGACCCTGTGTGTAATGCCCTGTGCATAGTGAGTCTGGCAGGGAATGCGAGAGATTTTAACGTTCATTCAAAATATAAATTCTCAGAAATAGTACTTAATATTTGTCCTAAGAAAATTCTGAGATTAAAAATCACTTGGAAGATAAGACTGATTGATGAATTATATTTATTTGCATTTAAAAAATTCTGACTTAATGCATTAACTGCTACTAAGACCTCTATTTAAAAATATCCTGTTTGCTGAAAAAAAAAAAGGCTCAAAAGGATTGGCTCAAAAGGATTATCTCAAACAAATAAAATGAGGATTTTTTTAACTTAAAAATTCATTTCTCTTGTTTCTGGATATGATAGAGTGGCTAGCAGCAAACCAATCTTCATACTGAGAATATCTGTAAAATCTTATGTAAAATTATTTCTAAAAAAAGATTGAAAACCAGAGAAAAAACATTGCAGCTCTTCAAAGACACTGGAGGCAAAGCAAATAAGCCAGAGGATTTAAAAAATATACAATCTAATATTATATTGTTTACAAAAGGCAAATTTAAAATAAAAGATAGGAAAAAACTAAAAATAAAAGAATGAAAAGAGATTAAAAATATTAACCAAGGGAAGGTTATAATAGAAATCTTAATATCTGGCAAATTTGAATTCAAGACAAAAGGTAGGATAAGGGATAGAGGAAAATATCATGTAGTGATAAAAAAAAAAACAAAATAGAGCAGGAATTTTAGCCTAACTTTTTCTCTCTAACAAGACAGCATCAGAACACTTACAGAATTTCAGTAGAAAACTCTATAAGCAGAAATCTGTTTATCAATAATTATTAGCTGAGTATTTTTATATACCCATTCTCAGAAACTTGGAGATCAAACGAAAGTCAGCAAATATATTTTAAAAACCCAAGCAATTTAATTAATAAATCCAAGGTTAGCTATATAAGGAACTCTGAAACTAACAAAACGCACATCTTTTTTTAGCATGTGAGAGAAATGTACAAAAATTGACTAATTAGGCCACAAGAGTAACTTTAATAAATTCTACAGATTACCTGTAAGAATGATTATAATAAATAAAAATTAAAAAAGAAAAATGAATGATTATATTCTCTTGTTATAATGCAATAAAATTAAAAACTAATAATAAAAAGCCAGAGTTTCGAAATTTTTGTATGTGTGGAAACTAAATAACATATTTCTAAGAAGTTCTTGGACCAAAAAAGAAATAACGAAATGTTTAAAATTAAATGGCAATGAAACATTGTACATGAAAATTTATTGACACAGCTAACACAACACACAGGGATTTATAGCTTTGAATACATTGACCAGGAAACAACAGAGAGATTACAAACCAGCAGCTAAAATTTAACTCTGGAAGTTAAGGTACCTCTGGCCTCCCCAGACCTGGGTGGATGGTTCCATCATGGCATCAATGCAGAAACAACTACAAAAGGAACTGTTGGTTTTGCAAAACGACCCACCTCCTGGGATGATTTCAAATAAAAAGAGTGTTCAAAATATAATTACACAGTGGCTTGTATACATGGAATGTACGCCAGGTAACTTACAGGAATGGGAAAATTTTCAGCTTCTATTTAAGTTTAGTAATCAATATCCTTTTGGCTCTCCCCAGGTCCTCTTCACTGGGGAAAATATTCCTGTTCATCCTTATGTTTATAGCAATGATCACATTTTTTTATCCATTCAAACAGAAAATGGGTTTCCAGTACTCTCAGTTCAGTTAGGTTGTCTTAGCACTATGAGCATACTTACCAGCTGCCAAGAAAAGAGATAACCACCAAATTATTCTTTTCATGTGAGAACATGTAAAAAGAATTCAGAGAAAACAAAATGGTGGTATCATGACAATTACTTGTTGACGCCACTGTTAACATCCTCCTAGCAGAAGACAGTACTGAGAAAATGAATATTTTGATCATTCTGTTCTTGAACTTTAAGCTTGGACTAGAAGCGATCTATAAACAATGAAGTCTACTTGCTTTTAACATATTTTTACTCATGTGCATTCTGGGAGCATGTTGATCACTGGCAACTGACATGTTTTAAATAGGCATACAATATTAATGCAGGTGTCAGGAAATGTCAAAGCTTTTGAAAAAGTTCCGATCCTCACATATTGTGCAATAACAATGACTTCCTTGGTGGGTTTGGGTACATTCATTGCCAACAATGGACATTGTAACAGGAAAAGTTTTCATTAACTTCTGCCATTCAATCATTAATACATGGTAGGGACTATGATGTGAATTTCTCAATTATAGTGGGATTATAGATAAAGTGAAAGATCCAACATTACTTTGAAAGTCAACCCAACTATTTGTATTTGTAGTCTACGCACTGTAGTCTTAAGGTAAACAGCATGAATTAACATGTGTTTTTAAAGGACTGTAATGAAAGATCATTGCAAATTCATTTAATTGTTTATATTGGCTGTCAAATTGTTTTGACATGGAAAGTTTTCAAATAACATTTGCAGAGAGGTACAATATGTTATCCCAATGGTGAAAATAAATTCACTGGTTGTATATAGTTCCTTAATGTCTGAAGTAAAGATAAGAAGAACATAGGGTATGAACACTTTAATCAAGGCTTTATTTTGGAATTAAGAAAAATTCCAGCGATTATTAAATTGCTATTTGGGCTTGTTATTTGTATATTTGTATATTAAAGACTATTTCCCAAGTAGATATTACTTTGATATTTCCTGCTAGTTATCAGCAGGAGCCCTACTCAAGTAGTGCCTAAACACTACTTCATGCATGTTTAGAAAATCCATACACATTTTGTTTGTGATCTTCTCTCTTTTAATATATTTGAAATCAAGTTTTAATGTTATGATAACTTTTATTGAAAAATTCTTATAGAAGTTTTTCTTGTATATTTTCTTTACTTGTAAGTTTCATCTATTCCTTTTCCTGTACCCTAAAATAAGAAATACATTTTTGACAGAGGGTTAATGTCAAAAAAAAAAAAAAGAGAGAGAGAGAAGTTTAAAAATTAGCACCAACGAAAATATAAAGAAACATTATAGAAAAATAAAGATAGAAAACAATGGAATAACTTTTAAAAATCAATAGAAAGTACTAACAAAATTCAAAGAGAGTTCCTTTAAAAGATTAATAAGACTTAATGGTCAATAACATGGGAACATGTGAAAATAAACAAAATAGAAATGGAAAAAATAACCACAGCTATAATAGAAAGTTTAAATGGTCAAGGGGAATTGGTAAAAAATTAAATGTTAATAAATATAAAAACTTAGATGGAATTAATCAATCATTTAAAATTACAAAAGGTTGAAATTGGAACCAGAAAAGTATAAGCCATTTTGTTCATTCAGTAAATGTATGAATAAAAAAAGCTCTAAATAAACTGTAAGCTAAATAAATCCAAAAATGTATTGAAAGTAACTAATCAGGATTAGGTAGGATATATGCTAGGAATAAGAATGGTTCCACCTCAGAATGTCTATTTTAATGTCAGTTTCCACATTAATAAAGAGGAAACTCATTATATCAAAAGACTGAGAAAGAAAAAGTATGTAATGAAATTCAATATCTGTTTTTTGTTAATAAATCCTAAAATCTCATCTACTTGATAATGTTTATATGTGAAGGAAGAGGAAGAGGAAAAATAAAATAGTTAGTAGAGAAGGTTTAGGTGAATTCTCTTTATGAGGGAGAGCAGCACAAGAATTCTCCTTTTTATCACTACCACTTAATTTCTAACCAGTTCTGTTCTAAGTGTTTTAAGAATCAAAAAGTTAGAAATAATCATCTTTTGTTCAGAGATAAGATCAATAATATACCTAGAAAACCCAGTAAAATGCTTTAAACTATTGTAAATAGCAGTAAATGTTAATAAAATCGATAGATATGACCACCTTAGAAAAATCTCTCTATAACATATATAACCAAATAGAAATTATGAAGGAAAATAAGAAACAAGTCACAGTAACGCCAAAAATTATAAATTATCCAGAAATAAAAAAGAATACACAAACATTGTAAGGGGGAAATGTTTTTAAACTGATAAAAAACATAAATTGATCTGAATAAATGAGAATATAATCCATGTTATTAGACAGAATAACTTCATATTATAATAATGTTAATTTTAATGATATGAATTCAAGGCAACCCAAACAAAAATTTCTTGGATTTTTTTTAAGGAATTCAATAAACTAAAATGTGAGAGAATAAAGAGATGCAAATAGCTCAGTTAACTTTGAAGCAGAAATTAAATTTGTCCACCCAGATATTTATCATATGAGGCCAAAATCTGAAGAACAGTATACTATAGTCATGAGTCACTTAATGACAGGGATATAAACGTGATTCTGTCATGTGTAAACATCATAGAGTGGATTTGCACAAATCCGGATGGTTTAGCCTACTACCTACCTAGGCTGTATGGCATAACGTATATTCTGAACTCACAAACCTGGGCCGCATATTACTATACTGAATACTATAGCCAACTATAACACAATGCTAAGTATTCGTGTATCTAACCATGTCCAGACATAGAAGAGTTACTATAGAAATACAGTATTGTAATCTTAAGAAACCACTGTTGTATATATGGTTTGTTGTTCACCAAAATGTCATTACACAGTGTATGAATGTACGGATTTAAAAACAGAGAAATTGAGCAATAGAACAAAATAAAGACTCCAGAGGAAATAATGTATGTGTACAAGAAAAGTTTATTAAGGTAAATTTATAAACCAATGTGAAGAAAGAAGTATCGTCAGTACAGATAAAACTAGCTCTTCTATGGAAAAAAATAAAACTGTGTATCTCGCTAACATCTTATGGAGATAGAATCACAACGGACTCTAAATGTGAAAGTTAAAACTGTAAAGTTAATAGAAGATGGTTTAGAGAAATGTTTCTATGATCTGAAGTTGGATGAAGGGAAATAACTGCATAATTAAAACCCCCAAAATATGAATCATGAAGATAAAAAAAAGATGGCTTAATTATATTAAAGTTTACAGCTCATGTTGGTTTACTTCAGTACATTATGAACTAAGGTAACAAGCCAGTTGACAGATTGAAAAGCCCTTATGAGCTTAATATCTAGAATCTACAAAGAATCGTAAATAAGAAAAAGAAGGGACCCTCAGCTACAAAATGGACAATAGATAGAACACTTATAATCAAGAAAATCTAAAAGGATAGTTATCTCGCTGTCATTTTTGGTGGCAAGAAGTTAAAGACCATCGAGGAATGGATTTTTAAAATGGGGTGGATGTGTTGTGTGGTGTTTTAAAATTCTAGAATCTCTCAGAAGTTCTAGAGGCAGCCAGTGGCAGAAAAGACAGGGATATGAAAGACACTGATTTCTCAGTACATGAAATGGCATTTGCACAAAACTTCGGTATAATAAATCAGAGCTTTACAAGAATCTTGACTTGCTTCTTCAACTGGATTTTTTAACATTAACTTTAACATTAATATTTAAATCATATGTGTATAAATTTATGCACAAATATCTGCTTTGTATGTAGAAATTATTATTCCTTTTAAAAATAGTGAAATGTTTAAACTATAAAAATTTTAAAAACATAATTATGAACTTTAATCTATCAAGACCTCAGTCAATGCAGAAATATCCCTTTAGGGTCAGCCTATTTACAGCAATGTACATATTAAGATTTTACTGTATTTATTCATCGCGAATGTAACATGTTGCTTAAAGGGAAATAAAATATTTTAAGACTATATATAAATTCCTCATTATTTCATTTTTATTTATTTATTTGTTTTTGAGACAGAGTCTCACTAGGTTGCCCTCAGTAGAGTACTGTGGCATCACAGCTCACAGCAACCTCAAACTCTTGGGCTTAAGCGATTCTCTTGCCTCAGTCTCCCAAGTAGCTAGGACTACAGGTGCCCACCACAACGCCTGGCTATTTTTATGATGCAGTTGTTTAGCTGGCCCAGGCCAGGTTTGAACCCGCCACCCTCAGTGTGTGTGGCTGGCATCATAACCACTGTGCTACGGGTGCCAAACCTGCTTATTATTTTCTTTAGTACAAAACAATTTAATTATGCATGTATAAGACATATACATATATAATATTGTAGTGTGATTTGTGAATTAATTCCAAATAAAGACAAGACTCTAGTTAACTACATTCTTGGATGTTTAAAATGGCACCAATTCATTTAATGAATATTTAATTCAATGTCCACTATATGCCCGACTGATTTCGAAAAGGCTTAAAGATAAATCATTTTACCTAAAGATATAGGAAATAACATTTTTAACTTTTTATATTAAGGCCGACTTTATGTGAATCCTGAACTGATGTTTTTTCAAAGTATCTAGAGAAAGAAGAATTTATAATTTTACACTACAAAACATAAGTTTTGGGTACAAAATATGTCCGCCTGGATATCTTTTCAAGAGTGCATTTTCATTATTTAGTCCAGTTTCTTTGGGAGGAGCCACCTATGGTTTTTGAGGTTGTGCACCACCCACAAGAGCCACCTCTAACCGGATGCTATTTATACCCAAAACATCTTTATTATTTTGAAAAGGTTTATTGCCATAGATCAAGTTTGTATCATAATTTTTAAAGCTATCTGATAGAAGGCAGTAAGTGCTCTCCTTCCAGCCAATTGTGAGTTTTCTGGATTCATTAAATACAGTTCCATTCAATACAGTTAAAATTTATTACTCACGAAAACATTCAAAGTATGAACAAGTTTAACAATTAAAACACCTTGTGGTCTAAAAAACATCTCAAGTAACCTAGGCTGCTAAATTAGGAGCTGCTGTTCTTCACTGTTGCTATTAACACATTGGCTAAATTTGACATTTCAGATTGCTATTTATATTCTCAGCCATTTATATGCACCTGAATGGAGTCACTGAGTGCCAAAAAAAAAAAAAAGTATTTTAATTATGTCTTTAAACATTGTGTACCAACTGAGTTCATTTACTTTTAATTATCTATAAATAAATATATAAACATAATTGTATTTTAGTAATTGTGTTTTAATGGAAATTCTATCAGTATAAAAATTAATCACTGTTAAAATTAAGTAGGCTAAAATGTTATAAATGCAAGAAGAAATATTATTTCTGATGTAAAATAGAAAATTTTGTATAGAGGATGGGAAAATAGAAAATGATGAGGCATTAAGAGAAGAATTAAAAATAGTACTACATTATTCTAACTATTTCAACTGATGAATTTCAAAGAAAATTGGGTTAAAAAAAGACTCCACTGAAATCGATGCTCTTTCTGCTGATAAAGCTACATAGTAACGTAATTCAAATATAAACAACAGCCTCTCTCATTGAATATTTTCAACCTCAAGAATGAAAATTTAATTTTCCAAAAGACTGACTAGGTAAAAAGTTTTCAGAAATTTATTAGCCACAAATTCTTCTGGATGGTCAAAACAAATCTGCTTCTAAGAATTCTGTGTAATCAATTGTTTGGAGATTTAAAGAAAAGTTATTTCATTTTCCCTTGTGGTCTATGTTTTGTGTCATATCCAAGAAATTATTGCCAAATGCAATGACATGAAGCTTTTCTTTTTATCTTTTTCTTCTAAGATTTTTAAAGTCCTAAAGGTCTTAGCTCCATTTTGAGTAAATTTTTTTTTATTGTTTGGGATTCATTGAGGGTACAAAGAATTAGGTTTCACTGATTGTGGTTGTTAGGTAAAGTCCCTCTTGTAATTACGTCCTGCCCCCAAGAGTTGTGTCATATACCGTGACCCCCCACAGTCCCCCTCCCAATCCCTCCTCCCCCTACCCCTCCAATAGATTATCTATTGCCTTCATATTAGAATTGAATACATTGGATTCTTGCTTCTCCATTCTTGTGACACTGTGCTAAGCAAAATGTGTTCCAACTCGATCCAGATTAATACAAAATTTTTATATGGTATAAATTAAGGGTCCACTATCATTCTTTTGCAAGAAGATACTCAGTTTTCCCAGCACCATTTATTAAAGAATGTTCGTTTCCCATTGAATGGTCTTGGCGTATTTGTCAAAAATCATTTGACTGTAGACATAAGGGTTTATTTCTGGGCTTCCTACTCAAGTCTGTTGGTTTATAATGGTTTTTATACCAGTACTACATGCTTTGATTACTGTAGCTTTGTAGTAAGTTTCAAAATCAGGAAATGTGTGACTTCCAACTTTGTTCTTTCTCAAGATTGATCTATACCAAATCTCAAATGACCCTAAGATGAACTGACTCTATCCATAAAATATAGAAACATAACAACATTAATTTTCTTCAGGTGATAGAAATGATAAAAAATTTAGTTAATTTATGTTACAATATTAATCCAGAATACCAACAATGAAACCAAAATACTACAATAGCTGAATACATACAATACAAAACTAAGTAAATATAAAATATACTACCACAGTCTTTTAAAATAAAGCAAGAAATTATAAATATTTCTAAATCATTATCAACTTTGGATGTAAACAATGTAAAACAGATAATAATTATTAACAGGTTTATGGTTTCTCAAAAATAATATTTATTTTTATGAATGTTTTGGGATTTTTTTTCAGGGAAATGATGACACATACACACATATTAGAAGGTAATTTCCATAACAAAATACAGATAAAATTATCTCATGGGTCCAGGGATGCAACAATATCACAGATGTATGTGGAAAATGTAACAACTTGCAACAAAAGATGCTAACGAAAATAAACTTAGAGGGAATTATTTCTTTCCTTTCTGCACACTTTTTAAACTTGATCATTGAACAATAAAGCAAAATGTCACCATCACTCAATTATTTTATAGCTTCCAACAATTACATAATGAAGTTTGGGCTTCACTGAGTTACTTACTAAACTTTTGAGGCGGTTCTCAAATACTCAGAGGGAAAGTGAAGGTGATAAATCCTATCCACTCAGACTTCAATTAAAGACAGTGAACAATGTTGTTTCATAAATCATTTATGTGATTTTAAAAGTTTAGGGCCGGACATGGTACCTCACACCTGTAATCCCAGCACTCTGGGAGGCTGATGTGAGTGGATCGCCTGAGCTCACAGGCTTGAGACCAGCCTGAGAAAGAGTGAGACCCGGTCTCTAAAAATAGCCAGGTGTTATAGCGGGCACCTATAGTTCCAGCCACTTGGGAGGCTAGGTAAGAGAATCTCTTAATCCCAAGAGTCTGAGGCTACTGTGAGTTACAACACTACAGCACTCTACCAGGGGGTCGCAAAATGAGACTCTGTCTCAAAATAAATAAAGAAATAAATAATAAAGAAAGAAAAGTTTAATAGGGGTGTCTATCCTTTTTCTTCTTCGCCACACATTGGAAAAAGAATTATCTTGAGTTACACATTAATTACACAAACACTAAAGAAAACTGAAAAGCAAAAATGGTCTGTGCATAATTTTCATGATATCCCACACCACAGATAAGCAAAAAACTCCTCCCATAATTGGCATACAGCCCGGAAGCTGTGGGTTGGACACACCTGCTAGACCATAGAATGTAAACTTCAAAATATAATCCCTTTTAAGTTTATTCACCTTTAACTAATTTGAAATAATGACACAAGCAAAGTGATTCAAGGATAGGAATTCAGTCTGTCTAATTACCTTGACTACATCAAAGAGTTAAGAACTTATTCCAAGATAAATAAAGCTATCTCGATTAAAATCTCTGTATTATTTATAACATGGTGAGATGTGCTGTCAAGATTTCCCTACCGGCTGAAGGGCTGGCAGATGTCCACTCTCAGCCATTAGCCCTTTTCCTGAATTGGCTTTGCTAAAGAGACCCACCTGGTACACAGACATATTTCTCTCCTAGGCAGCCAACGTCCCAACCTCTGATCAACATGGGGACATCATGGCCCATCTCCCTTACTCCAGCTCCTAACAGTAGGAAGAGCCAGCCCAGCTCCACATCCTGCAGTGTCATCAGCTTTGGGCTTTGATCTTGAGAGAGTTCACCAATAAATTTCTTACATGCTAGTCTGTATCTCAAATCTGCTTCCTAGGCCACCTAACCTACAGCATCCATTACACAAAGGTTCACCCCTGACATTAACAAAAACTTCTGCAATGCAGAAAATTCTAGTGAAAAAAATGACAGAGGAAACCCATTTCTCCAGCAAATCCTGTTATCTACTTACATGTGATATGATAACATCATTGTAAATGAAAAGTTTAAGATACCAAAAGCATGACAAGTTCATTTTCTTATTCCAGAGCTACATGATGCTTTTACAAGCAAGGTAATGTCCTAGGAAATGAAATAAATTATTTGCAATGGAGTGTTATGTGAATCACATTACTTCCTAGAGAACTTTCACTCATTTAGTCATCACCTATTTATTCAGCACTTTAGGTATCCATCCATAGCTTCATTAATAAATTACTCCAAAATGTAGTAGCTTAAAATAACAGCCATCTATTATCACACATGGTTTCCGAGGTTCAGAATGCAAGACAACACTTTAGCTGGGTGGTGCTGACTCAGAGTATCTCAGGAGGACACAGATTTCTTATGAGGATCAGAAAAGCTGTTGGCTTGGTCTATAGTCATCCCAAAGCTCAGCTCGGGCTGGAGCATCCACCTCTAAGCTCACTCACATAGCTTTAGGCAGGCCTTGGGTCCTTTCTGCTGTTGACCAGAGGCTTTACTTCCTTTTCTCATGAGCTTTTCCATAGAGTTTCTCACACCATGGCAACAGCTTCCCCTCAAAAAGCAAGCGAGCAAAAGAGCACCCAAGCTGGAAGCTACAGTACTTCAATACCTCATCTCTGCTTCATTCTACTGGTCACACAGACCAACTCTGCTACATGGAGGAAGGGCCTAGCCAGATGTGGACACCCGGAGGTGAGGACACAGGGGGACATCTTTGGAGACTGGCAAACACATGCACCTTCTACTGGCTAAGCAATGCACTAGGCAGTGAGCAGAAGAAAAACATGATCCCTTCTTTCTTGGATCTTCTACTCTAAAAGCAAAACTGACTGTATAACAGACACTTATGTTTCTATTTTTATAAGATTTGTCCCGGTGCTATCAGCATGCGTAATAGGGAAATCTCTGAAGGCTTCTCTGAAGAGGTGTCTTGTCAACTAAGCCCTTAAGGACAAATAGGAGTACCTGGGTGAAAAAGCTTGAAAGGCAATATGAGGGATTTTGTTTTGAGGAGACATGTATTGAATTAAGCCTCAGAATTGAGAGAATGCAGAAGGAAAGCATACACATAAGCTCTGCTCTAGAAAACCATAGCATTAGAAATGTGTTTTTCCACTAAGAATGGAATATTTTCCGAAAAATAACTTGGTAGCTAGAAAAGGCTGAGAGTGAAGTTTTCAAAGCAGCTAAATGTCTAATGTGACTAACTGTATCTTTTTAAGCTCCTGACACTTAAGAGCAAGACAAAAAGAATCTGTTAATTTCTTTTTTCTTTTTGAGATAGAGCCTCACTTTGTCACCCTCAGTAGAGTGTCATGGCATCATGTCTCATGGCAACCTCAAACTTTTTGGCTCAACTGACCTCTTGCCTCAGCCTCCCGAGTAGCTGGGATTGCGGGTGCCTGCCACAACACCTGGCTATTTTTAGAGATGGGGGTCTCCCTCTTCCTCAGGCTGGTCTCAAACTCCTGAGCTCAAGTGATGCACCCACCTCGACCTCCCACAGTACTAGGATTACAGATGTGAGCCACCATGCCTGGCCAGACCTGTTTTTACTTTCCTATTACAAACATGCTTGTGAAACATAATTCAGTTAATTACTTGAGTCATTAAAAAAAAAAAAAAAACAACTACTGTGAAAATCAATGATGGGTTAACGGTTAACAGGTATAACTATCGTTTTAAATGATTCATAGTAAGCTTACTACGGTTTTGCTAAAGGTGTGTTATACTCAGAGACAATATAAATGCAATTTGCAAATATATCATTGAAAGAACTATCCTATAGTTCTTTTTCTACTAGAACAGAAATTTTTTGACTAGGTAATTTCTAACATGCCTTTTCCACAAAAGTGTGACCTGAAGATGCTGGAAAAAGATATGGAAAATTCCTCCTCTAATTTACAGATGGTAGCAATTTTTCATATTAAATAACACTATATTTGTTAGAATGGATGCCTGACCTTACCTCTCTACCAAAGTGCATGTGAAGAGTGGTGTGTGTGTGACAGACCGGAAGAGTGGTTCTCAAAGGAGGGACCCACACCAGCAGCATCAGTGTCACCTGCAATAGCTTAAAAATATAAACCTCACCCCCATAATCCTCAAAAAGGCAGGGAATCGGAAATTTCATAGGTGTAGCCCAGCAATCCGGTTTTTTAACAACCTTCCCTGGTGATTCTGATTCAGACCCAGTGAGATGGAGTGTACATTATTTTCAACTCCTTGATATGACTCCTGTGACTAATCAGGGCCCACGGCCTGTCCTTTGGGGTTGGCATTCAGCCATGAGCTTCACTGGCTATTCCCTTCCACCTACCAAAGTTTCAGAAAGTGTAAGCCAAGAACACAGATGTTTTGGCAAGAGATCACGTACACAACTTCCCCAAGCCTTCCACCAACAGAGCATCAAATAAGAATAAGAGACCTTTGGCACACTGCGATTTGATCAATGGTAGCTTTGGAAAAGAAAGAAATGGAGGGCGGGAGGAAATCACTTAGGAGGTGGTCAGAAACTCTGGACAGAACGTGTATCTGACACCAGGAAATGTTGTGACTCTATGTGGCTTAACCTCTCAAGGCCTTGATTTCCTCTTCTAAGAAATGAGAAGTTTCAATCTTCAATTTTCCACCAATTGTATCTTTTAAAAAAGATTTTGCTCCTGCATTTAGCTTAAATATTTCTTCAAAAATACAGCATGGCAAGGGTAACCAAGTATCAGAATCTGTGTGGGACCTTTCTGGTGTTAGCTGTGTAAGTTCCATGTCCCGGGGTCTCTTGTCTCATTTCCACCATTGACATGTTTCCAGTCTGCAATGACTTACTATTTCATCTCTCTTTCCCACGTTAAAGCTTCCATTTGAAGGTACAGAAATCATGTTCTCCCCGGTAGGAATAAGACTACTCCACACATCCGCTAAGCCTCAGAAACAGCTGCAGCTGCTCTCTGTATTGTGCCTGCGCTTCGCATGAGCTGTATATGACAAACTAGACCTGGAGAAAGTTCTCCTGGGGCTGGAAAAGACCGGAAATGAGTAAATAGTCAGATATGCGCTGCAATTCCTCTTTTAGAACCATGGCAGCTCCAGGGATCTCCTGGACCGGATCACGCAGCCCTAACTACTTTCTGACCTTGTGTGTCTCCACCCAGCCTTCCAATTCCAGGTGGAGGGAATCTGACTGGCATAGCTTGATTGGCCATCACCACTGTGCTGAGAGGGGTGAAACACTGTGGAAGGCCAAAGGGGAATCACATGGTGTGCTTTTGGTCAGGGCACAGTTACTTCCACCAGAGTCTAATATCAAAATCACAGGGGGTAGGGTGATTTTTTTTTTTTTTTTTTTTTTAGAGAGATGGGGTCTTGCTCTTCCTCAGGCTGGTCTCAAACTCCTGAGCACAAGCAACCCACCTGCCTCAGCCACCTGATTACAAGTGTGAGCCACTGCACCTGGCCATGGGTTGAAGTGTTTTCAAGTGTCACATTCACATGATACCCCACTACAAGTCCTTGGATTCTTTCTGTGGCATGGAAGAAGAGAAAAAGCTTGGCTCACAGGGAAAATGATCCAACTTAATCCTGGGACCCTGATGTTATCTATGAACCACCGCTTTAGAGGGAGACAAGCCCTCCTCACATCCTTCCTGGATTGGTGCCTTGATTTTGGTAGGAAAAAAAAAAAAAAGAAGAAAGACTTATTTGTGAATTTTGAAAAAAAATACATAGATCATTCCTTAAGACAGAGGTTGAGAAAGAGAACAGTTAAGATGCTGAGGGATTTGGGGAGAAGAGAAAACTTGCTAGTGTGGCTGTACATAATTCCCATGTTAATGACTGTTTGGAGTTTTTATGAAGCTTTTGTTTTTTCTGAGTTGGTGTTTCATTTTTTTTTTTTATCTCTAAGATGTTTTTGTCTTTTCAAATATTTTTCCTAGAATATTATTATTTTTTTTTTTTGGACAGGTCTGGGTTTGAACCCACCACCTCCAGTATATTGGGTGGGCGCCCTAGTCCTTTGAGTCACAGGTGCCACCCCCTAGATTATCTTTAAACTTTATTTTATAGTGATTTTTCTGTGTAGAACTTACAGTTTATTCTAGCCAGATAGATCTGCCAACCTTTTATAGTTTCTAGATTTTGTATAATGAGTATAGTATTCTTACCTCCCTGATTTCAACTAATTTTTTTTAGAACATCGAGAATGGGAAAGTATAAGGATTAAAGTATGGTTGTAAGATCTTATTTTATTTTGTCTTGGTTTGGCTGAGAAGGTTATGTTTGGCCTCACTGATTTTAAGCGGCCTTTTCTCTTCCCTTGATGTGTCTAGCACTGCACCAACTGACATGCTATCATCTGGTGGGCAAATCTTTCTCTACCACTCTTCTTTTTCATTATTTCATACCTTTAGTTTTTTCCAAGTACTCTTCATGGGAAGAAAAAACTCTCATTAATTTATCTTGAAAGTAAGGTCAAATTATGATACATTTAGTAGGAAACTGACATCTTTACTGTATTGGGTTCTCTTAAGAATATGTTGTGCATCTATCTAAATATTATAGATGGCCACTAATAAATCATTATAACCACATACTATATCTATTGTTTAAGCAGAAAACGTGCACTGTGGCCGGGAAACACCCTTATATGTGTCGTGTATGCCTCCCCCTCCCAGACCAAACCCTCCCCCTTTCCAGCCTCCTGCATCTCCAAGTATGCTCCAGGACAAAGGACTAGTACACATTCATTTGCTGCAATTTATTCTTTCTGAGTAATTCAAACCCAACAGGGAAATGGATAAAGAACTTGAGAGAGCACTTCACAGAAACCTCAAATTATCAGTAAATAATTCGCCACCAATAACTCAATAAACAATAATATATACTAAGCCTCCTACAGTATCAGGAAAATGCAACCTAAAATCATCTTCAAGTACTACCGTAAAGCTACCAGATGGCAAACATCAACAATTGTGAGTAATAAGGTGGGAATTCTCTCTTCCTTTTCTGCTAACACTGTAAACTGATAAAACTGCTTGAGAAAACAGTGTAGCATTACTCCCCAAAGTGAAAAATATCCATATCTCATAACCATGCAATCCCACTGCTAGCTTTATGTGTATACAGGTATATGCACTTGTACATTGGGTGATGTGCTCAGATGCTCACAGCAGCATTATTTGCAATAGCAAAGTGTTGAAATCATCTACATGTTCATCAGTGGTAGAATGGATAAGCAACTAATGGTGGTTTCATAAAATTGAAGACTACACAGCAATGAAAATGAATGGCAACCACATTTTGGGTTTATTTTCTATATGTATAGTACATTTCACAACTTTTACTGAATAAATAAAAGTATCCAGCCCACCATCGCCCTCCCCAAGAATCTCATCAGGTGCAAGTCATCTGTCTGAACACTTTCTTCACACGTGAAGACAGGCTTTTCAGTCTCATGGAGAACATAATGAATGCATAATTTACTGGATAGTGCATGCATGGTTTAAAGAAAGGTAATAGGAAACATCTCAAATGCCTAAAAAAATCATATCCTCAGCTAACTAATTTCCCAGATTTGGGGCACACAAGATGCTGTGAGTCTGACTGCTCCATTTCAGGGAGGAGGTCTGAGGGCTCCGAACCCAGGTCAATCATTTGTTGCATTGTTCCATTCTGAGTCCATCAAAGGCCAGAGAAAGATCTCTGGGAGTTCAAAGACCTTCCTCCTCGAGAGGCAGTTTGCATCTTGGACCTGTTTTGTCTGGTTAAATTTATCTGTGACTTTGGCAGCATAAAATAAATCAAAGTATTTTTCCACATCCAATATGCATGAGTAAAAACCATACAAGTTATCTTAGTTGAGATTCTTTTTTGCAAGCAACAGAAGTTGCCTCTGGTTTATAAAGCAGAAAAGGAGTTTATGGAAACAATTTTGGCCCTCTCACAGAATTACTGGGAAAATGGAGAGCCATAGCCAAGCTCCGCTTCCAAGAACAATGCCAATACCCCAAAGCAGAACTGGCCTGGGGAGGAGGGAAGGACGGGTGGTCCTGCCACTCATCAATGCCACCCCTGGGACAGAAGCTCAGCCTTGCGACTACGGCCACCCCAAAGGCAGGAGGCCTCTGCTGCCACCCTAGTGGAGACCACATGCCACTTTCTTCTGAGGTTGCTCACTCCCAAACCTAGGGCCTAGAGTGGATGTGTTTCACTCGTAGAACCCAGTAGGCTGTGGTTACACAGTGCACTGGCTGGCTACAAGGGAAGCTGAGAATGAATTTTCTGAGCTATACCAATGCGCTGGGCAGCCAAAAATCATTAATGAAGCACCATTCCACTTCAGCTGGTTCGTCCATGCTCTTTTGCTTATACAACATTCTGTCTGGTATAACTTATGGAATAACAAAAATTTAGTTACTGCCAATTTCTAACTACATGATTGATGATATTTTTAACTCTCTAGAATAAGCATGAAATCTCACCATCTGTTTTGCTCTTTTGTCCCTTGTGGGCAATACATTTCACAAAGTCCCCATGATTCAGAGGAGACAGAAGTGGGGCCTTTTTCTGGTTCTGTGTGCATATTTTATATCCATTGTCCATATCTCTTGGAGGGGATTCGGTAACCAGACATGTCCAATCCAACTACTTCGGGAAAGTGGCTGTCATACAAGAGCCTTGAGATGGTGAAATTCACCTTAACAGGTGATTGTAAAATCCTAAGGTCTCTAGGTCGGGACTGGTTGAGAAGGGTCACAGGCTAGATTGAATGCCAACTATTCTGGCTAGCGGCCATGCAGCTCCCCACGGGCTGTTGTGTTCTGAAGCCCTCGGAGAGGGATTGGAGTGTGGAAGGCAGACTCCCTGTTTTCTATTCCGCTTAGTAATTTGATACATTTGCTTTCTACACTAGTACCTTCAGCCTCCAAAGACGCCATCTCTGCACATTGAAAATCTATTTCTACATAGGAATTGAAGATATTTGATGAGAATGAGGGAAAAGTAGCAGAGGGAGGAGAGGGAAAGCCGCAAGAATTTTTTTCTGACTTAAAACAATTTAAAGCAATTTTTCTCATTTTTGGTATCTTGTTACTATAGTTCTTACTTACCTTAGAAAATAGCTCAGAGGTTATCATCAATCTAAGTTTTTTGAATGGTTTTTATAATAGGGCTTCAGATACATGGAGAAATTTTGCTTTTTTTTTTTTTTTTCCTGTTCTTACCTTTCAAAGTACTTACTGCAAGAAGCTTTGAATTTTGCGGGCTCCTTATATTCTATGGTGTCAGATTTATGGGGATGGTTGGATCAAGGCCAGCTTCAAACAGGGAGTTATGGGTAGATTCGGCTTCAGATGCAGACCCTGGCACCCAAGATTGATGAGATTAGCCTTGGGAAGGACCGGATTGAATTCAAGAGAAAAGCCACAGACAGTATTGTAAGGGAATGTGTGCTACCTTGCTGCTTGTTTTCCTAAGAGAATCTCCCTCTGTCCTCCTTTCAGAACAATGGGATGGAATGTTAGTGCTTATTGGAGGTCACAGGGAAGTACAGAGCTGTGTTTAAGATATTGGCTTCCTAAAAAAGTATGTGGAGCCCTTTAGGCTCCAGGCAGAAATGGAAAAACATGTGTTGGTTTAAAAGTTCATGCACGCAATAGGAGCTGGAAGCAGGTAGAAGCTTCTGTTCTAGAAACGTTTAAGAGGAGTCAGCTACCGAATGAACCAATAAGGCGATGAGTGGAACATAAAGAGATTCCAAAGTTGTATCCTATAATATATGGGGATTTAATATATGATGAAGTGATCATTCCAATTTACTAAGAAAGGAGGGACACTTTAATTAATTCAGTTAGGCCAACTGCCTATCCATGTGGAAGGGAAAGAAAGCGGAACCTTTTCTAACACCTTTGGTAAACTAAAACAGGTGGATTAAAGGTCTTGTAATTTTATATAAAATATAAGAAGAAAGTATAGGTGACTAGGTACATAATTGAAGCGTAGGTAAAGAATGTCTTCTTAAGTAACACCAGACCCCCAGCTATCACAAATGAAAAAGTTGAATAATGTACATCAAAATAAAGAACTGCAGAGCAAAGACGCCATGAACAAAATTAAAATCAAACGCTAGCCTGAGAGAAACTATTTTCCAATTATTGACCCATGTGGTCAATATCCCTAATATATGAAAAGCTATAATGTATTTATAAAATACAAGAGTGAGAAAAAGATGTGTAACACCAGTAGTGACTAAATATATGAAAATGTTTCCAACCTCACTTTAGTCTGAGAAATCGAAAAAAATGAGAGGCAGTTTTTCAGTTTTTTTAACGTTGTAGGGTTTTTTTTTTTTTTTAACTGTATTTAATGTATAATCACGTTTTTATAGAAAGAAGGAAGAAACAAAGGGAGGAAAAGAAAGGGAAGGGAAGGAAGAGAAAGGGAAGGAGGAGGAAAGGAAGGGCGTACACTATGCATATGTATGTTTTGGGGGATTCACACAAAAAAATGTTAAATTAATTATCTCAGGGTCAGCAGGAGAAACTGCGACAAAACAGCAAATGTGTAATTTTCTCTTCCTACATCTTTGTAGTGTTAATTGTTCTAATGAAGATTACTTTTCGGATTTAAAAATACAACAACAAAGCACCATATAGGAGACGTTGGTAGAGGCTGGTCTTAGACCTTCCAAACGATCTTGGGCACGTTGCTGCAACTCTCTGAGCCTTGATGTCCTCGTCCATAAAATAGGTCTCTACATGTCCCATGAGTTGTCACGGGTCGTGGCCCCTTACCTTTAAGCCCAGTCCCTTCATGATCCTGTGGAAGGACCTTCTCTGAAGCCCGTGGTGACCTAGGGTGCCATGAATGGCTGCCAACTGCACTGTATGAAGAAAGCCAAACCTTTGAGAGGATAATGTGTTAACAATTAAGAGAGTCTGGAGAATCATGCGGCGGTAGAAGAGGGGGAGGATAAGAGTGATCTGGAATTCAGATCTCAGAAAATTAAGTCATCAGAAGCCTCAAAGGACCCAAGATCTTTTGACATCTTGGTCAGTGCTTCCTCCAACAGAACTATTGCATGGCATAGTTTATTCTTTAAAAAGAAAAATAATTACGAATGAAATTATCTTGATTTTTTTTTTTTTTTTGCTTGTCACACAGAAATTCTTGTTGAATGACTAAATACTTCATTTAAAATTTCTTGGAAAACTCTTTAGAGAGATGTTTATCATCCAGCTCCTACTCCCTAAAGTTCAAGACAACAAGAAAATAATTTATAAAATGGTCAAAGAATGTCTGTAATAGCCTTTTTGTGTTTACAGCCACAATTCATGTCCATTTCACTGAGTAGCACACCCTATACTTGAAGAGAATTTGAGCAGTACCCTGTCTACTCTGAGACAGGGTAGAGGCAATGTTAAGCAAGGGTTAAATGCTAATTTGGAAACAGGATCTCTGATTTTATCCTAAATTGGTCATTCATTAAACTATGGACATTGGACCAGTGACTCTCTCCAGGTCTTTGTTTCCCCTCTGGTAAATAAGGCAATTCTACAATCTGGGATTTAGATAATTATTTTCTACTTTTACATGATAATAGAAGGTGACTGAGAGTGGACTTTGCTTTCAAATTGATTGTCTAGAATTTGTTTCACTTTGTGTTTCTGGGGCAGCTTGTAATTTCTACATATCATAGTTCAATTTTGATATGACTGAAATGTAATTATGAATTGTATGTGTTAGAAAATTATGGCTTTGGATCTGAAATTAAACTAATTATACTAATAATTGACATTTACTGTTGTTTTATTAGTAATAACGAATCATGAGAATAGCTAGAACAGGCTCTGAGCTATGCAGAATTTCTAACTGACAAACTATAAACGTCAATCTAAACTCCCTCACCCACTGTGACCTGCTAACCAGCAAACTATGCCCAATGGGCCAAATCCAACATGCCACCTGTTTTTGTAAACAAAGTTGCATCGGAACACAGCCATACTCCCCTATAGCTGCTTTCATGCTGCAACAGCACACTGGAGTAATTGCAACAAACACTGTATAGCCCACTAAGTCTAAAATAGAGAACATCTTCCCTTTACAAGAAAACGTATGCTAAGCCTTGTAGTGTTGTATCTCTCAAATTTGGAAGGCTTAACTCTATTGGAGAAACTCTGTTCCCATTGGGCTAACATTTAGGGCCTCTCTTGCTTAACCAAGTGACTTTTCATTTTTCTCTTCCTCAAAGACTTCAACAAAGCTACCCCAGTCTCTTTCTACTGCTTGAAGATGAACTATGCTATCCATTCAACATACAGTTCACATAGTGGCTCTAATTACTGTAGGGTAGTTTTCTATATGCTTGCCCTTCAAAGTGTGGTTCACGAAATCCCAGCATTGACATACTTGGGAGTTTACTAGATTGCACAATCTAAGGCCTCAACACAGATCAATGGAATTAGAATCTGTATTTTAACAAGATGCTCAGATAAGTTGAAACACTGCTCTAGAGCAGTGTTGTCCAACAGAACTTTTTGTGATGATAGAAATGTTCTTTATCAGAATGTCCAGGAGAATAGCCAATAGCCACATGTAACTACTGAGAGCTTGTACTGTAACTAGTGAAACTTATGAACTCAATTATTCTTTAATTTAGTTTTAATTTAAGTCATCACATTTCACTGGTAGTAGTCACACTGAAGAATGCAGTTCTAGACTGTGCTCTCAGCAAAGGATACCAGGTAGGATGCATGTTGCTCACTCCCAGAAGCCGCCAAGGACACCTGGAACATTCCAACATTGGCCTGAGTCCTTATCAGACATCCAACAAGGTCTACAGTGGTTCTCAAACTTCCTAATGCTGTTACCCTTTAATACAGTTCCCGTGGGTCGTGACCCACAGGTTGAGAACCTCTGGTCTACAGGAATTGTGTGATATGTTTGGAGCACTAACAGTATCCTCAAGGGACATTGCATGGATATTAACTATAAATAGGAATTTAAGGGCCGTCTCCTTTCAAAGCACTTGCTGGTCCCAGGTAGCAGATGAGACACAGGGAGGACCAGATCTAAGCAGCCACCCCAGGGGAGTGGTGGGAAGAGGCAATACCTCCATCAAACCAGCATATCCAACTGAGAGCCAGTCCACAGGCACAGTCCTATAGACGCAGACTCAGGCCTGACTGTCCCTCTACTCTAACCACAAGGTCTTATGGTCCAGAAGGTTCCCAGCACAAGGACCCTTAGAGGTCATCTTGGGTAATGTTCTCAAACAAATGATTGGTGCTACTAAAGGTCTTGAAAATGTAAGGAGCATACACAAGAGTATGCATAGGGTCAGTCGAGTGAAGTTTGAACCTGGACCTTCTTTTCACAATTTCATGGATGCGGTAGTTTTTTTTATCCCAATTCAGAGTGGGCAGTATCTAGTGTGGCTTAGAGTCTGTATCTCTCTGAGCCTGGGTCTGTGCTCAGTGCCTCAGACCCTAGATTCATGGTCTGAGAGCTGCTACTGGAAAAAGCTAAGGAAGCCCTGAGGTGCCTACTGTCACCTTCCTCACCTCAAACTCAGTTTTGAAGAAGGGCCTTTCCTGTTACAAGCCCAATGTATTAGTTTCCTAGGCCTGCCATAACTGATTGCCACAAACTTCTTGGTTTAAAATAACAGAAGTTTATTTTGTCACAGTGCTGAAGGTTAGAAGTCTGAAATCCAAGTGTCTGTAAGGCCACACTTCCTTCAAAGCTCCTAGGTGTGAATCTTCCCTTGCGTCTTTGAGCTTCTGGGGGGCTGCTGGCATCCCTTGGCATGTAGCAGCAACTCATCTCTGCCCTTGTCTTGATACTGTCTTCTTCCCTTTCTATCTTTCTTTTCCTATCTCTTAAAGAACATCTATGGTCACTGGATTTATATCCCACCTTAAAATAGGACAATCTCGTATTTAGATACTTACATTACATTTTATTACATCACCAAAGGCCCTATTTCCAAACAAGACCACTTCACAGGTCCTAGAGCTCAAGACTTAGACATACTGTGATGAGGCCACTATTCTGCTCATTACATCCAGTGTCCAGGCTTTTTTCCAGAAAACCCCACTACCTTCTTTTCTGCAGGTTTCAGCCCCTTTCTCACCTGGTTTTCTCAACTTGTCGGGGTTCTACAGAGCTTGGTTTCTAGGTCAGGGAAGGAGGACCCAACTGAAAAATACCTTTGAATGACAATCCTTCACAGTAGCTGAATACCCTGGAGGCATGGAAATCTTTGGGGATGCTGCCCCTCTTTGCCTGGCCCTACCTTTCAGCCTTTTTCTTCCACCATGGTATGTAGAAAGGACATCCTATTCCATTGCCCCAGCAGCATGATTCCAGTCCGATACTCTACACTCATCAGCAGAATGCCTAAAGAATGCCTCATATTCATCAAAATATTACGTACTCTCCTACCCACATTCATACCGTTGAGACTGACTTCCCAGCCCCTAGAGAAAGGGTAGGTCCAGGTACCAGGAGTGTAACTTATGATCAGGCCAGACCTAGACACATGCCCTGGGGAAATACCTGTAGTCTAGGTTAAGCCAATCAGACTCCTCTCAAGAGCATATGCATGAAGAAACTCAGAGACTGAGCAGGTTAAATGGGCACAAACAGGCATTGTGGCCAACTGTTAGGGAGCACACTCTGAATTACTGGCAAAGTTGGGCCGAGAGACGCGTTAGGCTGTGTGCAAGCACAGAAAGCCTGATTGGAGTGGAGCAGAGGTGCAGGGATCTATAGACATGAGAGACCACTTGGTCTGAGAACACAAGAGCAGGAGAGATTGAAGAGACGCCTAATAACTTCCCACTGTCCTCAAGACCTGGTTGTACTTCCCATACTTTATTTCTGAAGGTGTCTATTATTTTTCCATAAACCTCCTTAAACTCTAACAAGCCTGAGTGAGTTTCTATTCTTTGAAACCAATGAACCAAAACCATTTCTTGTTTAAATCAGTTACCCTGTGAAGACCAACCCAATGGGAAAAGTATCTGACTAGAAACAGGC
The DNA here is from genome assembly GCA_963574655.1 of Perodicticus potto. NCBI lineage: Eukaryota > Metazoa > Chordata > Mammalia > Primates > Lorisidae > Perodicticus > Perodicticus potto. Next base: position 24,580 of record CAUYRH010146610.1, on the reverse strand, counting down.
ATTCAGTACTTTACTATTGACAGAATAAACAAACAACAAAAAAGAATACAACCCCAGTGAGCAAACTGTTCTGGGGACAGGAATTTTTTCCGTTGTAATTTAACAAGTTGGCATCAAAATTTGTAAATTCATGGCTTGTAAGTTTTGTCAATACAAGCCTTTCCTTTCCCTCAGCAACCTGATCATTTGTGGATGAGTTAATAAAGGTCATGTTCCTGAATCCCAAATTTGAGGTGACAGCCACAACAATCACAAGGACTTGATTCAGCACCTTGGCGGCCCTACACATTCTTACTACATCTGCGGCTAGAGGCTCTGCCAAAGAGAACAAATGAAAATGGGAGGAGGGGAAAGGCAAGTACTACCTTAGCTTAGATGAAACTGACCTATCTCAAGTCCAGATTTAGATTTGTACATTTGGCTAATTACTCACATCTTTGAGGGTACATTATCAAGATGCTCATGATAATATTTTGCCTATTCAATAACATCTTCTTCTCTCCTACACAAATGAGGAGCAGAGATATTCAAAGGAAATACCCAACAATAGTAGTAATGATAGACATATAGCAGTTAATGTCATCCATTGTTTATCAAGGAGATTGAATGTCAGAAAAATGATTTGAAAATCTTGTTTTCTGGCTTATCACTCGTAGCTCTGTGATCAGGGTGCCAGGGCTGGTGGGTTCAAACCTGGCCTGGGCCTGCTAAACAACAATGTGACAAATACAACAAAATAATAACTGGGTGGTGTGGCGGTCACCTGTAGTCCCAGCTACTTAGGAGGCTGAGGCAAGGGAATCGCTTAAGGCCAAGAGTTTGAGGTTGTTCTGAGCTGTGACACCATGGAACTCTACTGAGGGCAACATAGTAAGACTGTCTCAAAAAAAAAAAAAAGAAAGAAAAGAAAATCTTGTTTTCTATAGTGTTAAAATGTGTGTGGAATATAGATCTCTGAAATGTCATCTTTTTGTGCCCCATTTCCAAAGTTCACGTGCTGGGTGGAGGGGCTGGGTGGAGGGGCTGGGTGGGGCTTTATATTTCAGTTCCAGGTTATCAATGCAACATTATGTAACCAGGTAAGATTCATTAAGCTCTCTATTTTGGCAAACCTATAAAACTTCAGTGAATATGCTAGGACTATTTTTTCATTCCAAAGTTTAAATAAATCTTCTATTTTTATTCTAACTGCTATAATTGAATTTTCTCTTCCGTTTCTCCCTTAATAGTTATGTTGTATCTTTCCATAGAAATTCTCTAGCCTCACCAGAAGTCTTAGAACAGATGAATTGGTGGGAAAATCATAGACTTAACAATCCTAAAGACGTGGGTTCAAATCATAGCTTTAAACTGACTACCAGTTTCTTGATATGCAAAATTACAATGGCAAAGCCTATTTATTTATGTTATCCAAGGGACTGAAAAAAAATAGCATTTATCTGTGGTTTTCAACCTGAGGCTCACCTTAGAATTACCTGGTAACCTTTTTAAAAACAGGAATATTGAGGTGCTGTTCTCGTCCAATTGACTTGGACTTTGTGGGAGTGGAAACTTGGCACCAACGGATTTGTTAAATGGGTTGCATTTTACAGCCGCTCAGCACCCAGCACACAGCAAGAGCAAGTGCCAGTCTTTAAACCCACTGTTCATGTAACATTTTTAGGAGGAAAAGAAGTGTGTGTGTGTCTGAGTGTGTGTGTATGTGTATGTGTGTGTGTGTGTTAGGTGTCAGTTAATCAGCTAATCTATAACCTACCAGAGCCTGGCAACCAATAAAGTTATGAGTAGCTGATCCCATCCATGTGTTTTCCTACCAGGATCATATCAAGTAGTAATTTCAATTCGCACTAAATATAATCAATGATGTAACTTGTTGTTCCAGTTTAATTCCCTTAAAATAACATCAGGAAACTGGGACTTCATGATGTTTTCCCTATCAAAAACTAAGAGATAGCATTAAAGCTCTAGAGATGCTTTTCTCTCAGGGAAGTCATGGGACATATTCCTTTCCTAAATATGGGCCCTTCTTAAAACGCCGTGGTGGCCAATTTAAAATCTCAAGCAGTATGAAAATAGGATTTCTAATTCTATTAATTATGTTGCAAATAGTTGGAGCTATCAAATAAAAGTTTGATTCTGTTTTCATATTACAAAGTAGCAGATAAACTTAACATGGACTTGAGGCCAGTTATTCATAGGCGTCCGTGTAATATCTCATAGACACAGCTTCAGCCCGGGTTCATGGTTTCTCTGAACCTCAGGAATCTCTGGTTCAGTAGGTTGCCCCTAATAAATAAATTACACAAAAGGGAACTGAACTGTGAGCTTTGATTAAAATGCTCTTCCTCTACTTATAGAAGGAAATTAAAATTCCATCATTGTGTTAGAAATCTTCACTAATATTTGTTTTTCTGCCTCTATCTTTTTGTCTTTCTCTAGGTCGCCCTCCCTTTTTACCAAGTAGATAGCTTTTCCTTTTTAACACCCTTGGGGAAAAAAGAAAAGCACAGTTAGTGTCTTCAGGAATATTGAGTTTCTGCATATGTTTTTGCAGCAGGCTAATTTCAAGAGCAAAACACAGGCTTAAAGCTCACCCATGTCCTGCAAACCAGATGTGATTCACAAAATATTACATTTTTTAATCTTGAAATTTTTTAAATAAAATACAAAAGCTAAAATGAAGTTATTGCTAGTAATAACAGGTAATCAGTCTATATAAATATAGGATCCTTTCATTCAAGTGAAGAAACAGTGTCATAAAAAAAATTTATTCAAACCACTCAAGGGAAATAAAATGCCAGAGTTTGAATTCCCTAAAACAAATAGTCTTATAATTTCAGTTGCTAGGGTAAGACTGTGTTTATATAGTCTTTCATTATCACAAAGCACTTTGCAAATTATTTGCCAGCCTTTTAGTGAATGGATTTGATTAAAAACTCACTGTAATGACAAACACTCCTTATTATTCTCACATTTATTTACTGAAAGGTGTTACCAGCAAATTACCTAATCGAAATTCTTGTTTCTCCATAAACATTCCCTGTGCTTTGACCTTTATCCCAGTGGTTGTAAAACAATTCCATTCTCATGAGTAGTATATTAATTGTGAAAGGAAGGAAGGAAGGAAGAGGACAAAAAGGAAGAAAAAAAATGCTGAATTTTCTCAGTAACCTCTTTCAGTTTAAACTTGCTGACTCATCTCTACCCTTGGAATTTATTCAATGGACTTTTTGTCAGTTTTCTAAATTTTATCATCCAACCTGAAATGTTAAACTTCTTTTCCAAAAAACATCAATTTTCCCCTACTTATTTATCCATGTAACTTTTTTCTTTTTAGCCCCTACCTGATATTATCTCTCAATGTTTTATACCATCTTTATCTTATTGGCATGACTTTGACTACCATTTTCCTGGTTTTATTCAAGATCTTCCCTTGCTAAGACTTTTGGCTCCATCATTTAACTATGACCAAGTGAGATTATTAGTGGATAATCAAACACAGTGTAAAGAGAGTCAAGTTGACAGCAGCCTATTAGCCTTAGGGATGAGAATCTGAATTCATGGGGCCAAGTCCTTGATATCAAAATATTTAATCCCACGACAGCTTGCAGTCGTTTCTAATATATCTTATATAACTATGGGGTAAAAAACTTCAGTATTTTAAACTGAAAAAGCAATATTTTTTAAAAAATAATGTATGCTTATAAAAGTCAAGTCCCAGGCCAAGGGGGTGAGGAAACAGTGGTGAATAAGAAAGACGCAGGAGACTACTCCCTGATTCTTACATGAATATAACAACTACAAGTAAGAGATAGACTTTAATAAATAGCAACCTGTCACTGTTTAATTTTCCACTTATGGGGAAAACTATGCAAGAGACAAGGTGTTGTAAGAGTATGTGATTGGAGGGCTGCAGAGGATGGTTCTTCTCTGGGAAACAAGGAAAGTTGCTCTAAACGTACATATAAAGAATTCATAGTTATTGGCCAGATAGGAGGGAGAAGAGAAGTGTTTCAACTCAGGCAACAACGTACTCCAAGATTCTGAAGCTGGCTGGACCTTAGTAAATGAGAAAAAGCCAGTGTGGTTTAAGCAAAGAGATCAAAGTAAGGAAAACTCAAAGATGAAGCAAAATGGAGAGACACGCAGGGCTCAAAACTGACAGGTCCTATGGTGGGCAGTCCATGAAAGATGTTAGGCATAATAATACTGATTTGCATTTTAAGAGCACTCTAGTTGCACTGGGAGAATGGACTTAAGGGGTTAGGAAAAGACTAGAAGGAAGGAGGCCAGTTCCAGGCAGAAGATTATGATGAATGGGACTGGGTGGCAGCTGCGAAAACAGAGAAATAGAAGGATTTGAGATATATTAAGGAAATGGTATCCTAAGAAGCAAATGTTTAATTCTACTGATTTTACTTCCAAATATATCCCAATTCTGTATTATAAACTCTAAATCATTTTATTAATGTGTGTATGTGTTATATCCTGGAATCAATTTGGTAGTTATTCCACTTTATTCCAAGCCATAGCCACCAGCTCCAATATCAGCTCAGGACTTCCAACTTAAGAAGTCTATTAGTCACTAGAGACCTTTGACCCACAGATGGCTAGACACTGGATGGAAAACTGCACCCAATACCATCATTAACCTTGGAAAAAATAACTTGCAGCATATATATTAACCATGATAGTATTACATTTGTAGAGAAGGGACAACCAGTATACATAAATATAAAGAAATATTCTTATCTAACATGGTTGGAAATTAAGTGCTCTATTTTATCCAATATGGATTAATAGCTCTCCAAAAATGAGTATATTACAAAATTTTGTAATTTAGGTGCTCATGGGACTGAGAAGAATACAATACTACCTAGTTCATTGGACAATTACTTTCAAACTCTATGAACATCATTTGTTGCATCTGTAGCATGAGATAATCTGACCTATTAGCACAGAAACCTTCTGTTAACTTAAATGATATAATACGTTACACTAAAACTTCTTTTAAAACTTCAACATATAGTGGATATAATAGAAATTGTAGCTTAAGGCCTGGCACAGTGGCTCATTCCTGTAATCATAGCACTCTGGGAGGCCGAAACAGGAGGATTGCTTGAACTCAGGGGTTCAAGACCAGCCTAAGCAAGAGTGAGACCTTGACTCTACTAAAATAGAAAAAATTAGCCAGGCATTGTGGCTTGTGCCTGTAATCTTAGCTACTTGGTAGCCTGAGGCAAGAGGATCACTTGAGTCAAGGAGTTTGAGGTTTCTGGGAGCAAGGCACCATGGCACTCTAACCTGTGCCAACAGAGTGAGACTCAATCTCAGAAAAAAAGAAAAAGAGAAGAAAAGAAAAGAAAAAGAAATTGTAGTTAAGATTTCTATCCTGAAAATTGTCATTGTGGATATTAATTATTCTTAATACCTAATAATTTTTCAAGTTGGCTAAGAGTTTCAGCTGACTATGTTGGATAACCCAACCTTTATGTTAGATATGTTTTTAACCCAGACTGTGGTATTTGGGAATGATTAACTTGGGGAAAATTAGAAATGTAGCTATTTAAAGCCAAGTTTATAGTACATTATCATGAATTCTGGTACACCACCATACCCTCCTAAAGAATCCTTGGAATTCTGATTTCCATCTTTGCAATTTCAGGCAATATCAAAACTACCAAATGTTACCAATTTATAGAGCTTGTGTAAAGCTAAAAAGTTTCTGCTAAAAATTTTGCTACTGAACATGTTCTTCTTAAAAGATATAACAGGTCTGAATAAAGATTTTTCAGAACTGATTACTATATCTAATACAAAGATTTATATATTACTAGTCTGATTATATAGTCAAGATGATAGCGTATGAGCATTTAAACCAAATGTGAAGTAGTATATTGGAATATCTCTTTAGTTATTCAGTTATTAAACTGATCATCTTATGTATATGTGGAATTTAAGACGATAAGCAAAAATTATGGTGGGTGATTATATTTGGAAATTTAGATGTTTGATGCCAGCTTCCAGTAAAAAATATATATTTTTTGAAAAAGAAAAATGCAAAAGGTTTATAGATGTTATTTAAAACAAGCTTCCATTATAAGCTTTATTGTAAAGTAACTATTTCCACACCCTTGTCTATAGATAATACACAATATTATAGGATAAGCAATCTAATTTTAAAAGAGCAAACATAAAACTAAAGTTATTTTAACTAGGATACATAATTTTTTTATAAAATCATTGAATAGAGGAGGATTACTCAACCAAATAATAAACTCATTTTGAATATACATTATTTCCCTGAAGCATTAAATTCTGGAGTCTCCCTATCATGTTTTTCAAAACAGCCCCCTATACTGACCACCAAGTCCCTAGCTGCGAAGGCCTGTTTTCTCCAAAATGATCAGGCTTCACTTCTAGTTCTTCATGGTTTTTAAATTCCATGTCCCATTCTCTTGTGATTCTGGCTCAGGAGATAGTGGGTGGCAATGACTTATCGATTAGGTAAGTATGTAAAGATATATCAGCCAAATAATATGTGACCCCCCTCTTAGATGGCATCATGTATGCCTCTGTCTTGGGAGAACCCTAATAAATAAAGTTGATGGAAACTTCAGACAATGAGGCAGTCCAATTTTAGAAATATTTTTGACCACGTAGGTAATGAACAATGTTGGAGAATCTATTGTATTGTCTTGGAATCTGGATGATACTTCATCATCTGAAGGCCTGAACTGCCAACCTTCTCCCCCCAAGCTCTACCTGCATATAGCCCCCCTTACCAAGACTTCAGATAGTTTCTTTATAATGATGATCTCCAAATCTCTCCCTCTTTCTAGGTTCAAACTCCAATATATTCCAATCTCCACTTTACTTACTATCTACTGAACATTTCCATTTAGGAGTCAAACTCAACATGTCTAAGGTGGAATTCCCTCCCTTTTCACTATCCTTCTCTTAGCTTTTTGATTTTCTACTAGTGGTATCTCGATTTTCTAAGTAATTAAGCTCAAATCTCTATACTTACTGACTCTTCTGACTCTTTTCCTTTTTTTTTTTTTGCCTACCACTCAACCACCAGGAGCATTCATGGAAGTTAAACAGAAGTAGGGACAGATGTGCCTCCCTATGAACTCTGAGAAAGTCAGTCTCCATGTGTGATACTACCTGATTTGAAAATGAAAAGGGTGCTAGACAATGGTGAATATTCGAACACCGTTTTAATATTAAAACACCATTTTAGGTGGAAATGGTATGGTGGTTATAGAGAAAACAAACTGTAGTTTTTGAGATTGAAAAGTTAACTGTAAGAACAATCAAGAAACAAATTTTCAAAGCAAATATTAAAGATTAATTATAGGATACATGGCTCTTTACCTACTGAGAATTTAAAAAAGCTAGATTGTTGGATGAGGAGAAAGGAATTGTGAACCAACTTCCTTGGAGAATGTTGTATTGTCTAAGACTGAGCCGAAATGTAATGGGCCTGGCACATCAGGGGGCTGAGCTTCACCTCTGAGAAGGCTTGAAAGGAAGTGGGAGAAAAAGATAAGATACCATTTGAAGACTGTTCTGGGATTTATGATTACTCCAATTCTAGAGTTTCTGATTACCATTACCAACTCATCTCCTCGTATCTGGACAATTATAACGTGAAAAAATTTAACAGCAATGAACCCTGGTCAATTGGCAGAAATTACTAAGAAAGCTATTGGTTGGCAGATTATAAAAATCTTCTACAATTGCTAAAGACATCTAATCAGAAAAGAGATGTACATTGTCATACAGAAGGATGCATGTCTTATTCCTGTAAGAGTTAAGCAGAGGCAAAAATGACCCTCCGGCCCAGGTTATGATATTAAGTCTTTGTACTTTGTGTCTACAATTTGTGCTATAATATAGTTATGCTGTCAGGGATTATAAAAGTCTATGGAACTCTCTGCCTCTCTATGTAATGACCAAAACTATTGCCTAGGCTTCTTGACTTTTGTGCATATAAATTTCAGGGGTACAAGTGCAACTTTTTACAGAGATATATTGTGTGTTGGTAAAGTCTAGGATTTTAGTGTGATCAACCTATTTGATATATAATGTACCTACTAAGGATTTCCCCTTTCCTCACTCCTCTTCCACCCTCCCACCCTTTCAAGTCTCTCTTGTGTATCATTTCACACTCTATGGCCAGGTGTACAAATTACTTAGCTCCCACTTGAAAGTGGGAACTTGTGATATTTGACTTTCTGGCTTTGAGTTATTTCAATGATGAGGGCCTCCAGTTCCATCCCTGTTGCTGCAAAAGATGTAACTTTAGAGAATTATTTTATTCTTTTTTATGGGTGAATTGTATTCCCGTGTGTGTGTGTGTGTGTGTGTGTGTGTACATCACTTTATCAGTCATCCATTGATGGACAATTAAGTAGATTCAATAGCTTTTCTATTGTGAATAGTGCTGTAATGTATATTTTTGTTATATGTATGTGTATCTTTTGGATATGATTTCTTTTCCTTTCGGTAGATACCCAGTAGTGATACTACTGGATTGAATATTAGTTTTATCTTTTGTTCATTGAGAAATCTCCTTACTACTTTCCAAAGAGGTTGTACTAATTTATTTCCCCCCTCTGGCAATGTGTAAGTGTTCTCTTTTCTCTACATCTTTGCCATCATCTATTATTATTTGACTTTTTAATAAAAGCCATTCTGAAAGGTATAATGGTATCTCATTTTGGCTTTAATTTGCATTTCTCTGGTGTTTAGTGATGTTGACCACTTTATCATGTGTTTGTTGGTTATTTGTCTGTCTTCTTTTGGAAAATGTCTATTCATATCCTTTGCCCACTTTTTGATGGGGTTTTGGGGGGGTTTATTGTTGAATTGTTTGAGTTCCTTGTAGGTTCTAAGTATTATTCCTTTGTCAGACACATAGTTTGCAAATATTTTCTCCCATTCTGAGAGTCATCTGTTCCCTTTGTTGATTATTTCTTTTGCTGTGTGGAAGCTTTTTAAAGTCTCATTTGTCTATTCTGTTTTTGTTGTTGTTGCATTTGCTTTTGAGGTCTTAGTCATGAATTCTTTGCCTAGGTAAATGTCCAGAAGAGTTTTTCCTAGGTTTTCTCCTAGTATTTTTATAGTTTCAGGTCTTAAATTCAAGTCTTTAATCCAAATTCTGTTGATTTTTGTGTATGTTAAGAATTAGGGGTCCAGTTTCATTATTCTGCATATGGTGATCCAATTTTCCTACCAGTGTTTTTGAATAGGATATCCTTTGCCAGTATATGTTTGTGTTGACTTTTTCAAAGATCAGTTGACTGCATGTATGTGGCTTTATTTCTAGGTTTCTCTATTCTGTTCCACTGATCTATGTGTGTATTTTTATACCAGTACCATATTTTGGTTACTTTAGCCTTGTAGTATAATTTGAAGTCAGTTAATGTACTGACTCCAGCTTTGTTCGTTTTTGCTTTGGATTGGTTTGGCTACTTTGGCTTTTTTTGGGGAGGTGGGGGGGTTCTTTATGAACTTTAGGATTGTCTTTTCTAATTCAGTAAAAAGAAATTGCTGATATTTTGATAGGGATTGCATTGAATCTGTAGGTTGATTTTTATATCGATGGCTCTTTACATTTTTTTGGTCTCATTCCTTGATGTCAGCTTGTCAGCTATTAGATCTCACTTGCTTCCTACTCATTCTCAACTTGCTGTTTCTAAATGTCTGTGGGCTGCAAAAGCATATGGCCAAGCTTAGGAGAATTGTGTACAAACAAAGTAAATAAGCTCTATAAAGGATACCCTTTCTTATATTAAGAGAATTCGGACTTTATGGCATCTACCTGGCCATAAAGCAGCAACCCTGGCTGCTCAGGTTCTTTTCTATTTGCTCTATAATTTTTGGAAATGTGTCAAATAGGCAAGGTAGATACCCAAGGAAGACAATATTATGGTTATAACAACCACAGAGAAGTGGTACTTGAAGCTGCTGTATGCATCTTCACAGTGCTAGTAGTTTAATACATGAAACAGATCTCTGAGTGTCAATTCAGATTTTACTACTAGTAGCTGGTAATCAAAAGGTAAGATTCTTAACCTCTGGAGCCTTATTTTCATCTGTAAAAATAGATAATAACACTTAGTTTGTGGGGTTGTTAAAACTAAATGATGAGCAGGTATTTGTGGTTCACTTTGCATGTTTACATACCCAGTCATTTTTAGATTTTTTTTCCTTATTTAACTCTATATTTTCTTCAGCTCTTGACATTACATCATACAAAGGACATAAATAAACTGAAATACTTGCAGAAGCATACAAAATCATGTCACATGGGCAATAATTCAAAGACCTGGATATATTTGCTCTGAATAAGCAAAGACTCAGCAATGAGCTACTGTCCTCAAAAATTTGAAGGAGAGACTGATGGAATAACAGTCAACCTATTTGAGCAGAAAAGGAATTCTTCCTTTTCATTTTCAGATTTTATTCTGAGCTGTCCATTCTTGCTCCTAACACTTATGCCAGGTGGCCATTATCTTTCTTCCAGGCCACTGCAACCACTTCCATGGTGGTCTCTCTGACTCTGCTCTTGCCTTATCTGGTCTCTAGTCCATTCTACACACTGCACACGAAATATGCTTTAAAAACACAACACTGGCCATGCTCTTATTCCGTTCAGTATTCTTTAGGCCGCCTTTGACAGAATCACACTCATTGGCACACAAGGCTATTTATGTGTATTATTCAGCCTCATTTCCTATCATTTCCATGGATCTACTCCCACAGGCCACCTCCCACATCTACATGTACCTCATATTCAGCAAAACCAAACCATGGAAATTTCCTTGGAGATGCTTGTCTATCTGTCTTTATGTCTGGCTACCTGGAACATCCTCTGACTTGCCCATGGAGTGAAATGCTTAAAATTGAATCATCCTCTCTAGGAAGCCTTCCTATTCTGTCCTCTACCCCACCTTTCATCCACAAAATTAATCACTCCTTCTGTCCTACTTCTATACCTCTATTTTTAATAATGTATTATATTTATACATACCTCTGTATAGGGTATGTTGCATTTGTATAATACATTATAATATATATAATGTATATAATACATTATTATAAGGAGAGTATATTATAATGTAAATAAATTCCCCTTCTTGACCATAAGCTTTTCTAGTATGCATATTTTAACCATGTCTCTAGTTCTAGTTCAGCACCAGGGCTACACCATGTGAACACTATAGCACTTAAAAACATTAAGCACAGATCGAGCTGCCAGGAGGATACACAGCAGTAGAATCCATCATTAAGCTGCCTTCTGTCTTGGAGATTCACTGTCTTCAGATTATTACATTATTGTTTTAAGATACCTTAATTTAAAAGACTGAGCCACTGAATTCATTTAATTTGGAAATGCTACCATAAAATAGAAAGACTAGATCAGAATAAAGCTTCTCAAATTTAACATGAACCAGAGTCACTTAGGAAATCTTGTTAAAATGCAGATTCTGACTTAGTAGGTGTGGGTTGGGCCTAAGATTCTGCATTCCTCACCAGCTCCAAGATGCTGCTTGTCCATTGGCCATATCTTGAAGGGCAAGGATGTATAGATTATGCAATTGAATGTTAGGTTTAAGATAAAACTGAAGCATAAAATCTAAATGCCAACATTTTAAAAACCTAAGTTAAAACAACAACAGCAAAATCAGTCCAGTTATAACACTAATGGAAAAGTGGAAGCTTCTTGCCAAAAATTGGACTTTAATGTAACATTGCAGAAATCCATCTATTAAGTAAAGCATAAAAATCCAAAATATATATGATTTGGAAACTTGTTGAAATGTACTTTGATTAATTAGACGAATTCTTTTCTGGGAGTTGGCTGACTATATGTAGAGGTGGCAGTTCAAAGAGATTAATAAGCTCAGAAAAATGCTACTAAATGATAATTTTAAACTGTTAAAGTTAAAGCCTTTGATTTGACTAGAAAAGAAGTGAAATACTTGTTTTTTAAAAAGAAATAGAACTGCTTCTCCTCCAGAGGTTTCTATGGTTTCCTTTAATACTACTGCCATTAATAAATACATAAAAATGAGTTTTGAAACACAATGGACACTAATTAGGAGGAGAGTAACAAAGGTTCAAATAATTTAAAAACTGAAAAATTATTTCATGCTCCTAGAGGCAATGACTCAAACAGAAAAGCTGTACAAAACTATTATTCACTCATGTCACTGGCAGGGAAATGATAAAGAAACACTTCTAGAGCTTCTGAATTGGATAATTCTTGCCTAATTATAAAGAACTATGGGCTAGGGAATATGTAACTTTATAAGGCTAGACAAACAGTGGAGCTGTTAAACCATTCAGAGAGCAATGTTTATAATATTCCTTTTATCGGTTGCATTTCTATTGAACTCTTTTAATAAATACCTTGGTAATAGAAAGGCTTTTGTTTAGTCAGTAATACCCAGTCACAAACAAGAACATTTGTATAAACGGATGGAGGGACGTGCTGCAATAACCCAAGAACAATACCCCCACTTTGTGGGAAAACGTCACGTGCTGCCATCTTTCATCAGTACAAATGTGACATACTTCATCAAAAGTCTTGTATTTTGCACATTACTCTGAAAATTGAAAGTTTTAAGAAGACACTTGTGTTAGTCAGTTGTTACACAGATCAAGTGATCCCACAACCTGTTCTCTACTCATGAAGAATGTGTCTGTTTACTCGAAAGAGTGATGTATGTTTTCTCACCATGGTTTATTGACATCCACAAACACACTCACTACGGGATTCTGAAGAACAGCCCCTCCCCTGCTGGAGCTGAGCTGTGCTCTATACATCTACAATGAAGCCTGTCTTGATAATGCCAAGTGTGATCCTGATCCAAGTTTCTGTCATCTTCTCTGCAAATCCTTCCAAACCCAGGGCCAGGAAACAATGATTATTTCTAAAGAGACTGAATTTACTTAATAGCATCTTGACAGATTCAAAAACCAAGAATGTTTACTTAAACCACATGAGATTTGAACTGAAGATATCACAAAAAATACATCATCACTGATTGTGGGGAAAAAATATGAAAAAAGAACATCTTTCCGAATACAAATGCAAATTAGTCTTATGACTTTTCTATATCATCTAAGTCAGGAAAGTGGAACTTCTTTCCTCAGAGATTTGCTCCCCGAGGAAAAGTCCATCAAAATAGTGAAAATCTGAACCCTGCTCCTGCCCTCTGAAGTGTTAAGTTTACACATGTCATATTATTTCCATTAGAAAACGTGGATGCATTTTTTTCTTTGTAAACAATTTTTTCTTTGTTTTCTTTTTCTCACTTTACTGCACAGGGATTAGCATGAGTCTTTGTCACTTCCAGGAATAAGCATTGGCGTAAACGTTTATACACTTAGTCAACTAATGAGCTCAATGCCACAAATTCAGTCCTAGATTTGAGCTTTATAGCCTAAATCCTTTTGTCATATTTGCACACTAAACCTGTGGTTTTTAAATTTATCTGCATGTAAGAATCACTGGGCCATTCTTCAAAATTGCTTTGAGTTTTAGTTCGGGCAAGCCTGATGAATCTGCCTTTTTAAATCATAACCTCATTAGGTGAAAAAGCAAGCAGTTTGGAACCTCAATTTGGGCCATTCTTCAAACTCATTGGTCTGGCCAAAATCACACATGTTGGATACTCAAATGACTGAGTAAGACAACAAGTGCAGGTAAGAGCAAAGCCATGGCCCACTGAACAAAAAGCTTAAAGAATGTTCATCATGGAATTCAAGTAACATGTAGGACAACTCATGGAGGGAAATAGCTCTTACTCATTCAGACGATAAAGCATGTACCTACTCAGAAATGAGTAATACCTTCTTCTTACCCAGTTCTTTGCCTTGAAGACTTTCCTAATAAAAGAATACAGAGAGAGCTCTTGGTTTTGCTCAGAATTGCTGCAATTAGTTTAAGCTTTACACATCAACAGTTCTGAGAACTGCTGGACTAGATGTATAAATAGAAAGTGATCACAAGAACCAAAGCAATGGTACTTTCAAACTATTTAAAACAATTTATTATCTTGGAGTAGGAGAAGAGTGGGTGGTGGGCAGAGAATCAGATCTGCTCTGCTGACTTTTATCTTAGCTGCAACAATCAAAGGAAGTGTCTGGATTTCCGGGTGTTCTTCAGAAATTCTAGTCTTGATAAATGGAGAAGAGTTGAATGCGGGAAGTTGATATGTACTTATCTTTTCCATCTGTTATTTTATCAATGCAGCTTCTTCTTTTCTTTAAGAATAAGAATTAATAGTAGTTACTATTTCTGGGAGTAGTGACAGCTTATAGGTAGGAGTGTAAGAGTTGGGTTAGGGAGAGGGGGAGTAAAGGTGGGAATGGGGGTACAGGAGTAGCTAAAGTGAGTATAAGGCAACTACGTGGGTAATGTACTAATGTTAATTGCCATAGTGCAAGACACAGGGTGGATCGGAAGAGACTCAAAGATTCAAATATCTAGACAGGATAACTCAGTTTACATGTAAAGGAGCAAGGAACTTCTTCAGTTGAAAATAGATGTTCTTCCTACTTCAGACATATACCTCTGTGCGTAATCTTTCCCCATAGAAAAAATCCTGTAGTGAGATGTAGAATTTAAATATAACATTATAATCATATCTTATAAGTCACTAACGGTTTCCATATTAGAAAATCGAAACATTTTTCTGTTGTTTGCCTAATATAGTTCCATCCCTACCAACATCATTTTCAAGGTTATGTTGATAATAGTAATAATCTTACTATTTTAATAACAACTCTTAAAAAATAGCTAAGGATGTCCTCTGGAGAGGCATTAGTTACTCTCATAAGGAAGGAATCTACATCTAGTTATCATTTTTAGATTGTATTTCTTCCATAATTAGCTTTGTAACTACAGCCCAGGGAACAAATTCTTTCAGGTAATTCCTTCTTTCTTTCTTAATTTCTCCCTTTCTTCTTTTCTTCCTTTCTTCCCTTTTCCTCCTCCCTCATTTCCTTCTTTGCTTTATTTATTTTACTCATTTATATTTGCTTTATAGAATTACTTGTATTTTCTTTTAAAAATCACTCCAAAGGTTGTCTGGGTTTCCAATTCCAATCTGGGTTCAGAATGAGAATTATTCCAGTCTTCCAGCCCTCTCCAAAGGCTCCTGACTGATTGCACTGGAGCTGCCTGTTTGCAATAGGTGTGCCTGCGGTGCTAAAGAGGGGATGGGGGCTGCTCTGCTGGTGACCACCCAGAGTTTTCTGTAGACAGACTTTCGGATAGGCTTTTCTCTTGCTGCTGCAACCGTAAGCCTGTGTTACCAAACTATCTGCCAGGGCAGCTTTGGGGCTGAGACAGATAGAATGGGGGAGATAAGTCCAACAAAAAGGCTCAAATAACCCTAATCACACGTGAGAGTACCCCAGAGGATGCAATAGAGGGAAGAAATCAGATATCAGAACCCCTGAGTGGAAATTTTCCAAAGCACTCAACTGACTGCTAACTGCTTGGTTCAAATGGAAATTCCCAGAGACCCCCGAGGAGCTTGGTGGAGGGCTGTATTAGTTGGAAGGCTGGGTTTTAGAAGAATTGTTTGCTGTATCATAAAAGTCAGATCCTGGTAACCTTCATAACCTCCTGCAAATCTAGAAGGTTTACAAGCTCCTGTGACATGATTACTCCAAGGTCCCATTGGTACCCAGATGTAAAGCAGTTTCAATTAACCAGAATATGTAGAGATTTAGTTATTTTGCTTTATTTAATTTTTTTGATACAAAACTTTCATTTTGTTTCCATTCTTACGTAAATTTTTTTCATGTATTTTACCTTACTAAAAAGTCTAAAAAGCAGACGCATTTTATTCATTATTGGAGCCATTTCAGCATTTAAAATTGATCATTTTTACTATATTTTTCACTGTATACTATTTTGATGCAATAAAGAGAAGGCAAAGAGAATGTTAAATTATGAATAGATGCCATTGATGTCAGCTTATTGTCTGGTGTTTTTGTTCTTTTTAAAAAATTTCTGCACTAATTGAGGGTTGAGGGTAGTAAGGTTATGATGAGTTGAGACATTGCTGTGGTAAATTTATCCTATGTTTATTTGCCCTCACTTGTAAATTTCTTTAGCTGTGATTTTAAGAGTTTTTCCATTTTTCCTTGGTTCATCATTCTAGCTATATTCTAGATATATTGTGAATATACCTCAAAGGCAAGGCACTTGAATTCCATACAGCAAATTTCTCCAGAATGTCTGGTTGCCAGGTCCCTAACTTCAATTCTTTTTTCAACTTTCCCATGTTATATTGTGCCTAATCCCTAAAGAATCACCCAATACCCACACCTGAGTCTGGTGGACACACAAGTGTACTGTTAGGACCATCACTGTGTCATCGGTGACGTGCCACTTTGTATCTCCTTCATTTGCAGTTCTCATGAACAGCTCCCCAAGTCCAAATATTCCCCACGCTGCTACCCTTTTATTCCTCAGCTAGTGGGATTATTCTTTTCTTTCATTACATTCTACAGCATTTAGGATGCCCTGACATACTGGTCAACCCCAAGAGAATCTGTCTACTATCCACAGGCAAGCCTGGCAACATACACTTCAAAGGAAGACATTTCAGTCCCTTTTATAACTTCTAGTGGTGCAGCAATGGGTGACTATACTAATACCAAGTCACATTTTCTTAACTATTTTAAAACTGAGGGAAAGGCTCCCCTCCACCCTTGTTCTTTAATACCAGTGTTAAAACTGTGAGCATAATGTCTGGACAAGTCAACCTAGGAGATTCACAGAGCATGACAAGTTTCCTTATTTTGCTGCATTATGATATAAATCATTTGAAAAGGGACATTCGGAGTCTTTTAGATGTCCTTTTTAGGGAGAGGGGTCATAAAATATTAATTCTGGTTTCTGTTCTAGGGGAAAGAAGAATACCCATATGGAGCAGGTTATAAAGCCTCTATACCCATAAAGGGCCTTTTCAAGAGTTTTCACAGTGGTAAATTAGCCATTTGCAACTTGAAACGATTTCATCGAGAAATTATGTATAAATAACACTATTTTCAGATAGGAATCCCTTCCCAGAATTTCATGAGAAATCATTTTCCAAAGCCCAAATTCTAAGAAAAATCAGTCAGTAAATTGAAAGCTAGGGGAAAAAATTATAATTTTCCTGCGAAGATTAAACCTTAGCAATCAATCTAGTAACTTATTGGTTCGAAGGAATCCAGAGATGTCAAGTCAAAAGCAAGAAAAGTAAAAGCAGACACATGAAATCAAAGGTTAAGGCCAACATTTCTGGGCACCAGGACAGGACACTATGGTTAGTCTGATAAGTTATTCTCACTTGCAGCTGTTGCCACATTGTTGTGTTCGGAGCTTACACACGTAGTATACATTGTGCAAATCCTATAACAGGTTTGCCAGTGATCATCAAGTTTGAGAAACCAAATAGGTCTTGGGCTGGCAGTTTAGACATATGATTTGGCATAGTGACATTAACCTTACTAGGAAATTTTAAATATAATGTTACAAAATTTGAATACTACCAAATAATGTTCACTACAATTTTCCAATGTTTAAAATATTCAATGTTGGCTATATCTTTTAGTAAATACAGTATTTCTAAACTTAATATTTCTTACTTATTAATCAAATATTTCTCAATAGCCATAATCATGAGTTTTAAGAATATGAAGAATGTTGGACATATATGAAGAATAATTTATAGTTTTGGAAATTGCCAAGAATTCTGATTTTGTTTTCCTGCATCCCAAATGTCTAAATGCATCAGAACTTGAAAACACCAGTAGTTTTATCTCTTTGTATAGCAAATAGAACTGACAGTACTATCTTTCTTGCAGCCCTGCCTTTGCCAGGGTCCCATGCCCTTTTCTCTCTCCATTACATGGCCATAACAGAAGCTGCCGTGCATATCCATATCTTACTGCTAATGAGGTCTTCTCTGAGATTTTTCAGGTTGGAATTTGGAAAAATAGTCTATTTTCTCCTGATGGCAGATGCTGTGAGATGTTAACAGTACAAAGAAACATAGGGGAGGAACATAGAGAAAGAGGAGAATGTTCAAGTACAAAGTTCCTGCTGCCCATGAATCCACCTACGCCACTCTCTTCTCTTCTGTTGATTGTTTTCAGCTACTATCATGGTTTTCTCCTTTTTGCTTAAGTAGTGCAGGCTGGGTTCTGGTTTTTTACAACCAAATGAGGTCAACTTATTTAATAAAAATTTTAGTTGAAATATTGACCTCTGATAATAAAAATAACAATTCACAATAACTAACAATAATAGTAAGAATGAAGACATAAAAATGGAAATGACCCTGTATGCTATGACACAGTTAAGTAGTCACCAGATACTAACATTTTAGAATGAATTAAATTATCAGAACTCCAGAACAGTAGGGAAAGCTACAAATTCCCAAAGCATCCTGTCTTTTTTCCTTTTATTTTTTCTTTGTTTTCTTTCTTTTAACACTTTATCCTGCTTCCCTGTTCAAATGTGTGTCTCACTCACAGCCTTTAAGCCACGTTAAGAATAGGAGTTAAGTTTATATCTCTCATCAACATATTCTCAGGATTCAGCACAGAGTTATACATACAGAGGTTGCTCCATAAATATTTTGAGAATGAGAACTAGTAAACACATGAACAGAGGTAGGAACACTGTAGGTATAAGGACAGGGAAGGAGAGGGAATTGGTACTAGGGCTTGACCTGGGTACCTTGACTGAAAAGAGGAAGAGAGAAGGTCTATGGATTGAGCAAAACTGAGAAAAAAAACCTAGACAATATTAGCTTTCTGACACTAAAGGACAGTGGTCTTAGAGGGAAAGATGAGAACAAACAGACACCATCTCTTCACAAATCTGAAGCCAGGCCCCCACACCAGTTCAGTAGGATGCAACAGAGCCAGCCTGAGGAGACTGAGAAGCTATTCCCTAACTCCTCCAACTCCAAACCACCTTGTGCTGAATTTAACCAGCAATAAACAGAATTATGAAGTCTTTATAAAAAATTTACCTTACATTCATTGGAAATCAGAAGCCACAAGAGGACAGAATGAATGCTAAGGTTGATATATGTTGCCTGTCCTGTTCCAACTGCCATTAGTGGTGAGGTTATGATGGTAGATAAAAACATTACTGAAATTTTAAATTTGGGAACTTCATCTCTAAAGAATGTTTTGGTTTTTTTCATGTGCCAAACATAAGTTACTCTCTCTGGACTGTAGAGTCAATAGCAGCTTAGGCTGGCTGGAGATGAAAGAGCATGGATCTGTAAGGCTGAGAACTAGGGGGAGGCCAGGTCTCTAGAGCTTAGTGAATGACACTCTACAGAGTTTGTATTTTATCCTCTAGGCCATTACCACTCAACGTGTGGTCCATGGGCAAGCATCATCATCATCACCTGCTCAAAATGCAGATCCTGGGCCAAGTGCAATGGCTCACACTCACACTCCCCTAGCACTCTGCGAGGCTGAGGCAGGAGGATTATTTGAGGCCAGGATTTCAGGACCAGCCTGAATAAGAGTGAGGCCCAATCTCTACAAAAATTAGAAAAATAAGCTGGGCGTGTAGTCACAGCTACTTAGGAGACTGAGGCAGGAAGATCACTTGAACCCAGGAGCCTATGGTCACAGTGAGCTATGATGATGCCACTGGACTCTAGTCTAGGTGACAAAATGAGAGTCTGTTTCCAAAAAAAAAAAAAGAGTACAAAATCTAGGGCTCCAGATCTATTGAATCACAATCTGAACTTTATCAAGTTGCCCAGATTATTTGAATATGCATTAAACTTGGAGGAGCAATGGTCTAGGCAATGGAAATTTCATATGGGGAAGTATGATCAAATTTGTATTTTAGAAAAGGAATGTAGAGGACAAGACAGGAACCAGGTTTGAGACTGAGACCAGTTACAAGGATACGACAATAGTTTCAGCATGAACTGATGTTGACACAAGCATCAAAATAAGATTATTTTAAAAGGAGCAGCAGCATTTAGAATTTAGATATATTTAAAATACAGAATCAGGGCTGAGAGCAGTGGCTCACACCTGCAACCCTAGCACTCGGGGAGGCCAAGGCAGGTGGATTGCCTGAGGTCACGGGTTCAAGACCAGCCTGAGCAAGAGCGAGACCCCATCTCTAAAAGTAGCCTAGTGTTGTGGCAGGGGCCGGCAGTCCCAGCTACTTGGGTTGCTGAGGCAAGAGAATCACTTGAGGCCAAGAGTTTGAGGTTGCTACGAGCTGTGATACCATGGTACTCTACCAAGGGCAACAAAATGAGACTTTGTTTAAAAAAAAAAAAAGAATCAACAGGACTTGGTGATTAATTAGATGTGAGGCTTAGAGAAGAGAGAGGAGTAAGGTAAGGTAGGTGTCTGGGTCATCTGCCAGGTAGGCTGATGTGCCAAGTGATAATACAACTCTCCTCAAGAGCAAGAATACAGAAAGAAAAACAAGTGTAGAAAGGAGGAATTAGCATTTTAGCTTTTGACAAGTTGACACGTCAGGTGTGTCTAGGAAGCAGGTACAAAGAAGTCCTGGTTGGAAAATCTCACAGCATCATTGTGAGAATTAAGTAAGGCACTGTAGCAAAAAGCTATAGTAAATCATAACACACTACAAATACATAAATTATCATTTTAAAAATCTTACAAGCTTTTTCTGTTCTACATTTTTCTTTCATATTCTTATTTCGCTGAAGAAAAGAAACATTAACAGACATCATTATTGTCTTTTAAAATTCTAATTTAGAGTTTTAACAGCAGACACGAAGCTGGAAAACCAGTGATAAGGGCAGGAAGAAACACACCTAAAAGACAGGGAATCATTTTCAAATGATTGTTTCAGTGGTGATTGAAACAAGTGTGCACATATCCAGAAGTCACCAATAGTGTGTAATATACCCACACTATTCAGTAGGGCAGCAACTAGCCATATGTGCCCATTGAGCTCTTGAAATGTCACTAGTCAAACTGACATGTAAGTGAAAATACACATAAAAGTCCAAAGACCTAGTTTGAAAAAAAGAATGTTAAGTATCTCATTAATTTTTATATTGATTACATTTATATTTTGGGTATTTGGGGTTAATTAAAATATATTATTTAGATGGATTTCACCTGTTGCTTTCCACGTACATGGCTGGCATCCACGCCTGGCATCCATGCCTCACATGACATTTCTTTATTACAGTGAGAGATAGAGCATGCCTATGAAACTGGCTATTATTGAGTCCCCAGTGTTCTAGCATCTCACTTTGCACATGCCTTCCCTTACATCATGTGGACCAACACCTCAGAGGCTTCCCATTCCATCTCCATTTCCCTCTTTGCTTATTTCTTTCTATCAAAAAGTAAAGTGCAGGTAACAAAAAGATGGTCTATGACTTGCCAAGTTCTCTTGGATAGATCTTCTGCCCTCTTCTAGCACAGTATGTCCCTTGGTTTGTCCATCACTACAAATGACCTCTTGGAATTGGGTCCAGTGAGTAGAGTTGGGGTAAGATTATGTTGAAGGTCCATCAGTGTAATGTAATCCCACATCCTTTTTTTATTGATGAAAAATGGGGGTCTAGAAATGCTAGGAAACATACCTAAATTATATTTTTTCTGCTACTCAGCACCTTCTTTATAGATGTAGGCCTAGTTGACCTGAAGCACATAAAAAAGTATCACAAACTGGATGGCTAGAATTCCAAACTCAGGGTGTCAGTAAAGCTGTGTGAAATATACAAGGGAGAATGCTTCCTGACCTCTGGTGGTTTACTGGAAATTCCTTGGGTTACGACTACAAAACTTCAATCTCACCTTTATCATCATTTCATGACCACCTCTCATGTGTCTATTCCTAATTTCCTTTCCTTATGGGGACATCAGTTATAGTGGAGCTCATGCTACTGTAGTAGACCTTGTCTTAACTTATTACAGCTGCAATAACAAACTTATTTTCAAATAAAGTCATATTCTGAGGTACTAGGGGTTAGAGCTTGAACGTATCTTTGGGAGACACAATTCAATCATAATATAGGATATTCCTTCTCTGAATATACATCATAGTTGAAGAACTTGTTTACAGAAGACTTTGGGTAAAAGTCTTAGACAAGATGGCCTAAAGCCATTTCTCCATGGTTCCTCTTGGGCCAGTAAAATTATGAGCCCTAAAAATAGTACAGTAGCAACCAAAGAAAATTTTAAAGGGTAATAAGAGAAAGGCAAACTGTTTTGAAACCTCAGAATTAGAGGAAAAACACAGCAGCAGAGCATCTTACCTCCCTTACTCAACAGAAAAAAGGTGACTCAGACTCAACATTTTCTGATCCCAAACTAGCAACAGAAGGCAGTCTGAGTAGGTTCATTCTTTCTGCAGATTGAATAGACCCTTTAACAAAATCAGATAAGCCTCTACTTCACTGAAGGAATTGGTTGGGCACCCCACTAAATGGCCAGGATAAGTGTATCCCTTTTTCACTGTGTCTGAGACTCCCCTTGCCCAACAAAAATAGTGAAAGGGCCCAGTAGCACCAAATAAGAGGGATGTTGCTACAAGAAAGCTGGGCAGAAGTCTCCTTGCCTCCATAGGCCAGAAACTCCCCTCTATCACTCAGCAACAGAAGAGTGGCCAATAGAGGAGATCTTACCACAACAAACTCCCAGCCTGAGAAATGCTTTCAATTTCCCACAGGCAGCCATAAGCCTATCACTGTGAGAGTTAGCCAGGAAAGCCTCTTTATCGTCACAAGCCTTAGACTCATTTCTCTCACCAAGCGATATCTATGTCCCAGTACAGAGAAACCTCTCTAATTCCTTGGGCAGCACCAGCAGTGACCAATGGAAGTCCCAGGGTCACCAGATAAATCCAAGCAGAACAAAATAATACCACAAAGACTTCAAAAGTTAAACTGTCATTAAAACCACAGTCCAGAAAAGTATCCCAGAATCTGCAAATAAACATAAACAGTGACCACCTTGTAAAATAAAATATTTAAGTAGGATCCAGAATCTCTTAACATAATAGATAAAAAGTATATGATACAATCAAAAATCACTTGTTATACCAAGTACCAAAAGAAATTACCATTTTAAGGAGAAAAGACAATCAACTCTGAGATAAATTAGATGTTGGCATTAACTGAGAAGGATTTTAGGCCAGCTAAAATAAAAATGTTTCTATAATCAAATACGAATTTCCTTGAAATAAATAAACAAATATAGAACATCTCAGCAAAGAAAGAGAAATTATTTTGAAAATGCCCAGTGGAAATAATAGAACTAAAAAATACAGTAACAGAAATTAGAAAATAACTAAACGAGCTTAATAGTAGAGTGGAGATGATAGGAAATATAATTAGTGAATCTGAAGACACACAAGTGAAATTCATACAACCAGACATCAGAGAGAAAATTGAAAGAAAAACAGAAACAGAACCTTAGGAATCTATAGGACAATAAGAAAAGACCCAACATTTATGCCATCTGAGTTATAGAAGAAAAAAAGAGAATGAGAGAATGAGACCAAAAGAATATTTAAAGAGATAATGCAGAAATAGTTCCAAATTTCGTGAAAACTGTAAACCTACAGATTCCAGAATCTGAGTAAATCCTAAATAAGATAAATCCAAAGAAATCTTTGCCCACATATTTCAAAATTGAAGGAATCGGCTTGGGTGAATATTTTATGAGGAGGACTCCCCAGGCAATTGAAGCAATATCAAAAACACACTACTGGGTCCTGATCAAACTAAAAGGCTTCTGCACAGCCAAGAACATAGTAAGTATAGCAAGCAGACAGCCCTCAGAATGGGAGAAAATATTTGCAGATTATGCCTCCAACAAAGGTTTAATAACCAGAATACACAGAGAACTGAAACATATTAGTAAGAAAAGAACAAGTGATCCCATCTCAGGATGGGCAAAGAACTTGAAGAGAAACTTCTTTAAAGAAGACAGGCACACGGCCTTACAGATACATGAAAAATGCTCACCATCCTTAATCATCAGAGAAATGCCAATCAAAACTACTTTGAAATATCACCTAACTCCAGTAAGACTAGCCAACATAACAAAATCCCAAAACCAGAGATGTTGACAGGATGTGGAGAAAAGGGAACACTTCTACTGCTGGTGGGAATGCACGCTAATACATTCCTTTTGGAAGGATGTTTGGAGAATACTTAGATTTCTAAAAATTGACCTGCCATTCGATCCTATAATTCCTTTACTAGGTATATACCCAGAAGACCAGAAATCACATTATAACAAAGACATCTGTACCAGAATGTTCATTGCAGCCCAATTCATAATTGCTAAGTCATGGAAGAAGCCCAAGTGCCCATTGACCCACGAATGGATTGATACATTGTGGTACATGTATACCATGGAATATTATGCAGTCTTAAAGAAAGATGGAGACTTTACCTCTTTCATGTTTACATGAATAGAGCTGGAACATATTCTTCTTAGCAAAGTATCTCAAGAATGGAAGAAAAAGTATCCAATATACTCAGCCCTACTATGAAGCTAATTTATAGCTTTC
>CAUYRH010146608.1:0-37039 GCA_963574655.1 Perodicticus potto | reverse complement strand
CATCACAGCTCACAGCAACCTCCAATTCCTGGGCTCAAGCGAGTCTCTTGCCTCCGCCTCTCAAGTAGCTGGGACTACAGGCGCCCGCCACAACGCCCGGCCATTTTTTGGTTGCAGCCATCATTGTTGTTTGGCGGGCCCAGGCTGGATTCGAACCCGCCAGCTCAGGTGTACGTGGCTGGCGCCTTAGCCCACTGAGCCACAGGCACCGAGCCTTTCTGACTTAATCTTGAAATCAACTCTTTCCCCAAAGGACCTTGACTCCTTGTATTTGAAAATGGTATTCAGAAACTACAATCTAGGCACTAAGGGTGCTTTTTGCTACTGGGTTAGTTGTTATTTCTAGGCCTTTCAGTGGACTGAGTCAGTAATTGTTTGTTTAATATAAAATAAAATCGTTACTCTTCAATGTATTTCTGAGATCCAAAGATACTGGGTCTCTGAGAGAAAGTAAACTCACTACTCTTCAATGTATTTCTGAGATCCAGAGATAATGGGTCTCTGAGAGAAAGTAAACTCACTACTCTTAAATGTATTTCTGAGATCCAAAGATACTAGGTCTCTGAGAAAAAGTAAACTCACTACTCTTAAATGTATTTCTGAGATCCAAAGATACTAGGTCTCTGAGAAAAAGTAAACTCACTACTCTTAAATGTATTTCTGAAGACCACTCTTCTGATTTCTGAGATCTACTTAACAAGCACAGTAGTCTCTAAAATGTCTATTTTATTACACAAGTAATACATATGTTCAT
Organism: Perodicticus potto; assembly: GCA_963574655.1. Lineage (NCBI taxonomy): Eukaryota > Metazoa > Chordata > Mammalia > Primates > Lorisidae > Perodicticus > Perodicticus potto. Next base: position 36,285 of record CAUYRH010146608.1, on the reverse strand, counting down.
TGTTTCAGGGAACAGTGGTGTTCAGTGATGTGTCTGTAGACTTCTCTCAGGAGGAGTGGGAGTGCCTGGACCCTGTTCAGAGGGACTTGTACAGAGAAGTGATGTTGGAGAACTACGGCAATCTAGTTTCAGTGGGTAAGTGTATCTATTCCAGTTCTCTGGGATGTCTGCTTCTTCCACTGTGAATTTCTCAGCTGCTTTCTAAGATACTAGCTGAATTTCTGCTCCATATTACCAAATAAATAGTTAGAGCTAAAATGAAGAAGAAGAGTAAGAAATTGGCAACTCCAATGGGCCATGGTTGAAGCTTCATCTTTCTTGGGCTGATCTTGTAGTGGCATCTCTTTCTTGATCATCAAGGGCCTGGATCAGATTTCTGGATCTGATTTACCCACAGTGTAACCATGTCCCATATCTTTTCTCATGAGCAGGACCTTATATTCCTAAGCCTCAAGTGATCTCCTTATTGGAACAAGGGAAAGAGCCCTGGATGGTTGGCAGAGAGCTTACAAGAGGTCTGTGTTCAGGTAAGTCAGAAATGACTGCACAGAAGCAGGGCATTACAGGTAGTCACTCAGCTAATTAGTGAGGAAACAGACCCTTGAGATATTATCTTGGAAGCTCCCATCAGGAACATAGGCCTGTGGAGAAACCTAAGGCCATTAAGCAAAAGTTTACTAATAATCTGTTTCTTCATTTTCCTCACTCGCCACTCTTCTTAATTTTAAGCAGCAGATACTTTTCACTTCTCCTCCAAAGAAAACTCTTTTACCCATATTTTAGATCCAGCTTCTTGTGAACTTTTTTTCCTTTTAAATTAAATTCAGATTTATATAGGTGTTTTCTATTACTATTCCCAAGAAGAATATACATGGGTCATTACAAAAGTTCTGAGATACAGGGTGGTGCCTGTGGCTTAGTGGGTAGGGCACTGGCCCCATATACCAAGAGTGGCTGGTTTGAACCCAGCCCCAGCCAGCTAAAACAGCAATGACAACTACAACAACAATAAAAAAGCTTTGTGATACAAAAAAACATAAGAAATGTAAAATCCACATGAATGGAAACAAATAAAGCCCTCCCAGCAACACCAGTAAGCTGAGCAAGCTGAAACTTACACAGATCAATCAGAAACACAGTCCTAACAGGTGGAACAATAATACAATCTGTCCGAAACATTTCGTAGTGACTCACATAATTGTTTCTGTCCACATTCTCCCCATTTCCTGCCCAAGTACTATTCTTTTGTCTTTATCCAATATTTTGATTTCCTAAACTGTGTAAGGAAGTCTTCCAGGTGCTACAGTTATTAATTATGTCAGCTTTAAGAACTAGAATTCTAAAAGTGATGTTAAAATATATTTATAAATAACTTCCACGAAGTAGAATATAGTAAAAGAGAAGTCGGATAGGCAGCTTAGCAGAAAGTCAAAAGCTAAATACATAGAAGTGGAATTATTAATTATTCATACTGAAATAGTAACTGGAGCTCTAGAAGTGATTGCAATCACGACGTATAGGAACATTTTGTGGGGCAAAAAAGAATGGAAGGGTCTATGTGTATATCATTAAGGAAGATGTTTGGGAGGCCAAGGCAGGTGGATTACCTGAGCTCAGGAATTCAAGACCAGCTTGAACTAGAGCAAGACCCCATCTCTACTAAAAATAGAAAAACTAGCCAGGCATGGTGGTGGGCACCTGTGGTCCCAGCTACTTGGGAGGCTGAGGCAAGAGGATTGCTTGAGCCCAAAAGTTTGAGATTGCTGTGAGCTATGATGCCATGGCACTTTACCCAGGGTGACAAGAGTGATTCTGTCTCCCAAACCAAAAATCCCATCTCCTAATACTGCCATATCAGCAACACCTGAGTATTGAAGGGAGCACATTCAAGCCATTGCAGAAAATAAACATATCAAATATATGCAGTATTAATATACAGCATATAAATAAATTTTATGTAATTACATATTTACATATAATTATATACTAGAATTGAGCTGGTTGCAGTGGTTCTCACCTAGAATCTTGAGAGGCTGAGACAGGAGGATCACTTTAGCACAGAAGTTCAAAATCAGCCTGAACAAGATGTAAAACATAAATAAATTTTATATAATTACATGTTTATATATGATTATATACTAATGTAATTTTAATATGTTGGGATAGGTATATATTATATTTATGTATCATCATATGTATATAAAATAGCAAGTGGTGATAAGTGCTATGAGGGAAAATTAGAGAAGGCTTCTTTGATGAGATGATATTTTGATAAAGACCTAGTAAGGGAGCAAGTAGTATAAATACCTGCTGGAAGAGCTTCAGGCTAAGGGAATAAGAGGGGAATAATAAATACTTAAGTTTAGAGTTCTGAGTCCCACCATTATAGCTAGAACAGAATGAGCAAAGGAGGCATCGTATAAGGGGAGGTCAGTAAAGTAACAGGCTGTAGATGTGTTTGCTTGCTGGGTGAAGGTAGGGAAGGGAGATGAGAAGTGTACCCGCAGATAGTTTTGGGTAGGCCTTAAATTAATTGGATGATTTAGGAAAGTGACATGATCATGTTTTTAAAGGAAACTTCTTGCTTAGAGGTTCCTAATTTTGGATTCCTATGGATAGGACTTAAGGAATCCATGAACTTGGATGAGAAGAACAAAAATACATCTTTAGTAACCTCTAACTGAGATTTGGCTTTTCTTTCTGTTGTGGTGTATGTACCAAACCATAGTAGTATTAGTAATTTCTGTAACTTTGACATGAATGGAAATCACAGATATTTTAATATCATTTTACTATTATTATAGACATATTGAATTATTTATGCTCATCACTTTTCTGTAGTACTAGACTCATTGCTAGGTCTTGGCATTTAATGTTTTAATAAAGAAGAAAACTCCAGGCAGAGGAAAGAACCCCTGTGAAGGCCCTGAGAGAATGGAAAAGCTTGGTATGTTTGAAGAACTGAAAGAAAAGCAGTGTTGCTAGGCCCCATGAGTTAGTGGGAGTGAGAGTCAAAGTTTGGACAGATAGGTGGGGACCACAGCATTCAGCCTTTGCCAGAGATGATGAGTAATTTGGATTTTGAGCAGTGGAAGACTAGGCCAAATGTCATTTTCATCCCAGAATAGATTAAAAGGTGTGAGAGCTTGGTGAGGAGACTGAGGAGGCTACTTCAGTGTTCTAGTTACTCTGACATTGGCAATGGAGATAGAAGGTTACTTAGCATCTTAACTAGATGAAAGTTACTAAAAGATCATATAGGGGTAGAAGATCGTGTTGGCCAGGCGCGGTGGCTCACACCTGTAATCCTAGCACTCAGGGAGGCCGAGGTGGATTACACAGGTTCTCAGGTCCGACCTGAGCTCACAGGTTTGAGACCAGCCTGAGCCAGAGCAAGACCTTGCCTCTAAAAATAGCTGGGAGTTGTGGCAGGTGCTTGTAGACACAGCTACTTGGGAGGCTGAGGCAAGAGAATCACTTAAGAGTTTGTGGTTGCTGTGAGCCATGATGCCATGGCACTCTACCCAGGGCGACAAAGTGAGACTCTGTCTTAAACAAACAAACAAAAAGATCATGTTGGAATGAATTCCTAGTTTCTGATTTGAAATGTTCTAATACACTCTTCGAACCATTTAATTCACTTAATACCCCCATTTGTAGTAAGAAAATCTTTTTTTTTTTTAGTTAATGCAAACTTTATTTATAAAAGACTCTTAAATTACTTGTATCTGTAGTAAGAAATTCTTTCATAATAATAGCTATCAAACATGGAATACTTTTATTCCAAGATATTTACATGCATTTTCCCTTATCCTCCCAATAATCATGAGTTAACATTTTTTTCCTTTTTGCAAGTGAAGAAATGGTGGCTTAGAGAGGTTAAATAATTGCTTGGGAGCACATACCAGTTAATTATCAGAATTGGGACTCAGCTTTCACTAATCTGCTTCTGGTTCCTGTCATCTTTCCATAGTAGTATGTTGTACTGTTTCCTGATTTCTCTCTGTCTTCCTTGAACTGTAGTTGCCTCTTTTGTTAGTTACTGGGGTAGTAGATGAGCAAGTCTTTCTTCTCTCTAGATCAGCATCTCAAAATTCTAAGGCAAAAAGCTTTTTCTTTTTTTCTTTCTTTTTTCTTTTTTTTTTTTTGAGACAAAGTCTCACTCTATCACCCTGAGTAGAGTGCTGTAGCATCATAGCTAATAGCAACCTCAAACCCTTGGGCTTAAATGATCCTGTTGCCTCAGCCTCCCAAATAGCTGAGACTACTGGCGCCAACCACCAAGCCTGTCTAGTTTTTTTTTTTTTTTGGCTGGGACTGGGATTGAACCTGCCACTTCCAGCATATGGGGCCAGCGCCCTACTCTTTTGAGCCACAAGCGCTGCCCTATGCCTGTCTAGTTTTTCTATTTTTAGTAGAGACAGGATATCCCTTTTGCTCAGGCTGGTCTCGAACTGAGCTCAGGCAATCCACCTGCCTTCGCCTCTCCAAGTGCAGGGATTAAAGGTGTAAGACACTGCTCACTGGCCAGCAAAAAGTATTTTCATCCCCAGCACATATAAAATATTCTGAATTTCCCTATCTTCCACTTAGCATCAAATTAGTTCAGTACTTAAGAATTATATATGAGGGGAGAATTTCAGATTTCATCTACTAATGTCCTTAATTGTGGAGCTCATTCTATTTTCACCACAGCTGTGTATACTGCAGTTTAATTCTGACACCATTCAGACTTAGTGCAGACCCCACAGTTCTCCATAGTACTGCCCTTATTTTAGATGCCAGCTGCAAGTCTTAGGAGTTCTAAACCTGTAAGTCAACCAACTGGCTATAAATACAGCAGTTTCCAGGGCCCCTTTACTTTCAGTAATTTGCTAGAAAATCTCATAGAACTCAGGAAAGCTCTATACTTAAGATGGCAGTTTTATCTTAAAAGATGCATATTAAGGTGAGATCTGGAAGATTTATGGACTGAGGTTGCATGCCCTCTGCTGGCAGAGTCAGAGTGTGTCACCCTCCCAGCACATCAGTGTGTTCACCAACCAGAAAGCTTTAATTAGCTTTAGTTTCCAGAATTTTTATTGGGATTTCATCACATAGACATGATTGATTAAGTCACTGGCCACTCATTGTCTAGCCTGTCCCCTTCCCGGTGGTCAGGGAGCTAAAAATCCCAGCCCTCTAATCACATACTTGGTATTTTGGGGGATCACCCCCTCTTGTGAAGCTCTTTGAGTGCCACCTGAGTTACCTTATTAGCATAACAAAGACAACTCTTATCAGGATATTCCAAGAGTTTTTGTAGCATATGCCAGAAAACAGGGACAGACTAAATTTATTATTTATTATACCATGGGGTAAAAAGTACCTTCCCCATATTCATTTATTTCTCAGGAGACCTTTAATGGAAGCCAGAAAATTACCTACTTATTCTTTTTTTTTTTTTTTTGAGACAGAGCCTCAAGCTGTCACCCTGGGTAGAGTGCCATGGTGTCGCAGGTCACAGCAACCTCCAACTCCGGGGCTCAAGCGATTCTCCTGCCTCAGCCTCCCAAGTAACTGGGACTATAGGCACCCGCTACAATGCCCGGCTATTTTTTGGTTGTCATTGTTGTTTGGCAGGCCCGCTAGATTCGAACCCGCCAGCTCTGGTGTATGTGGTTGGCACCCTAGCCACTTGAGCTACTGGTGCCAAGCCCCACTTTTTCTTATAGTATAATGCATTATTTCTCAAGCACACATACACACATATGGGAGATAGTCAAAACATGGTATATTTACCAACTTTTCTATATGATTTTGATCCACATCAATATTTGAGAATTATGGGGCCAGGCATAGTGGATCATGCTTATAATACCAGTAGTCTGGGAGGCCAAGGCGAGTGAATTGCTTGAGCTCAGATGTTCAAGACCATCCTGAGCAAGAATGAGACCTCATCTCTTTCTAAAAAAGAAACAAAAATAGCCTGGTGGTGTGTTGGCACCTGTAGTCGCAGCAACTCAGGAGCTTTGTGTCAGGTGAAACACTCTAATTCCACAAGCAGTTGGCATACAACTTCTGTCCAGAAATCTTCCAGGTCTCACCTTAATGTGCATCTTTTATAATAAAAATGCAATCTTAAGTATAGAGCTTTCCTGAGTTCTGTGGGTTTCACTTGAGGATCACTTGAACCCAAGAGTTTGAGGTTGCTGTGAGCTATGATGCTAAAGCACTCTACTGAGGGCAACCAGGTGACATTCTGTCTCAAAAAAAAAAAAAAAACTAATAATAATAATAATAATAAATTTTTTAAAAAATGAAGAATCATTATAGTAAATTATTTTCATAGTCTCCTTCCTTGGCTTCCTACATTACAGTTTATTAATTTCCATGTATCTCTTACCCATTTTTTTCAGATCAAACAAATATCTTTGTGAACTATATGTCATTTACCTAGTAGATATTATTTTCATTTTAATTTTCCATTTCTATTATAAAAGTTTAACTTTTACAAATAGGAAAAAAATATTTATCATTTGATTTTCTTTCAGATTTGGAATCAATGTGTGAAACCAAGTTATTATCTCTAAAGAAGGAAGTATATGAAATAGAATCATGCCAGAGGGAATTGATGGGACTGACAAAGCATGGCTTTGAGTATTCCAGTTTTAGAGATATTTTGGATTATAGAAGCCACTTTGCAAGACAACTGGGATATCAAAATGAACATTTCAATCAAGAAATATTCACTCATGAATACATGCCCACATTTATTCAACAAACATTTCTTACTCTGCATCAAATAATTAATAATGAACAGAAACCGTATGAATGTAAGAAATGTGGAAAGTCCTTCAGTCAGAATTCACACTTCATTCAACATCAGAGACTTCATATTGGTGAAAAATCTTATGAATGTAAGCAATGTGGGAAATTCTTTAGTTGTGGTTCACATGTTACTCGACATCTGAAAATTCATACTGGTGAAAAACCCTTTGAATGTAAAGAATGTGGAAAGGCCTTCAGTTGTAGCTCATATCTTTCTCAACATCAGAGAATCCATACTGGTAAGAAACCCTATGAATGTAAGGAATGTGGGAAGGCTTTTAGTTATTGTTCAAATCTTATTGACCATCAACGAATTCACACTGGTGAAAAACCCTATGAATGTAAAGTATGTGGCAAAGCCTTTACTAAGAGTTCACAACTTTTTCAACATGTGCGAATTCATACAGGTGAGAAACCTTATGAATGTAAGGAATGTGGCAAAGCCTTTACTCAGAGCTCAAAGCTTGTTCAGCATCAGAGAATTCATACTGGTGAGAAACCTTATGAGTGCAAAGAATGTGGCAAAGCCTTTAGTAGTGGCTCAGCACTTACAAATCATCAGCGAATTCACACTGGTGAAAAACCCTATGATTGTAAAGAATGTGGGAAAGCTTTTACTCAGAGTTCACAGCTTCGTCAACATCAGAGAATTCACGCTGGTGAGAAACCCTTTGAATGTCTTGAATGTGGAAAGGCCTTTACTCAGAACTCACAACTTTTTCAACATCAGAGAATTCATACAGACGAAAAACCGTATGAATGTAGTGAATGTGGAAAGGCCTTTAATAAATGCTCAAACCTTACTCGACATCAGAGAATTCATACTGGGGAAAAGCCCTTTAACTGTAAGGAATGTGGGAAGGCATTTAGTAGTGGTTCAGATCTCATTCGTCATCAGGGAATTCATAATAATGAATAATAAACATTAAAACTCTTGTCACCTTCCTAATATTTTAAATAAAACTTTATGTTTAATAATAATCCTCAGCTTGGCGGCTGTAGCCAAAGTGGCAAAGGCACTAGCCTATACACCAGAGGGGGCTGGTTTGAATCCAGTCGGGGTCTGCCAAACAATGACAACTACAACCGAAAAATAGCCAGGCATTGTAGCAGGCACCTGTAGTCCCAGCTACTTGAGGAAGGCAAGAGGCAAGAGAATTGCTTAAGGCCAGGGGTTGGAGGTTGCTGTGAGCTGAGATGCCACAGAGCTCTAACCAGGGCAACAGATTGAGGCTCTGTTTCAAGAAAAAAAAATAATTTTTTTGTATTTAGGTTTTGAATCCAAATATACTTCATTCTAAGTTATAAATTCAGAGTTAGAATTGATATTTCCTCCCCAATATTATACCAGTGATCATTGTTAATATAATTCTGTTCTTCCCCATTGTTTGGTTCTACTTTCTTGGAGATGCATTATATTCTTATTTATCGTTTTGTGTTTTTAGAGTTATCTTTTCTTATCTACGTATTTGTGCTTACACCACTATCACTCTGAATCATGTGATATTTAATATTTTAAAATTCCTAATGGAACTGTAACTTTCTTTTTAAAGTCAGTGTTTACCTTTTGTTTTATTTTACAAATTTTTTAAATTATAAAACAAAATTGGAAAACAAAATTACAAACTAAAATGTCAAAATTGTAAAATATATATATGTGTATATATATGTATACATATATATATATTTTTTTTTTTTTTGAGACAGAGCCTCAAGCTGTCACCCTGGGTAGAGTGCTATGGCATCACAGCTCACAGCAACCTCTAACTCCTGGGCTCAAGCAATTCTCCTGCATCTGCCTCCCAAGTAGCTGGGACTACAGGTGCCTGCCACAATGCCCAGCTATTTTTGGTTGCAGCTGTCATTGTTGTTTGGCAGGCCTGGGCTGGATTCCATCCTGCCAGCTCTGGCTGGCACCTTAGCCACTTGAGCCACAGGCACCAAGTCCATATATATATTTTTAAGACAGAGTCCCACTATGTCACCCTTGGTAGAATGACATGGTGTCACAGCTCACAGCAACCCCAAGCTCTTGGGTATAAGTGATTCTCTTGCCTCAGCCTTCCAAGATGCTGGGATTACAGGGGCCTGCCACAATACCCAGCTATTTTTTAATTGAAGTTGTCTTTCTTGTTTAGCAGGCCCGTGTTGGGCTCGAACCCGCCAGCCTTGGTGCATGTGGCTGACGCCCACCTCACTGAGCGCTGGGTGCCAAGCCCATGTATATATATATTATATATATATATACACACACACACACATATATATATATATATATATATATATGTATATTTTTTTTTCTTGAGACAGTCTCAAGCTGTTGCCCCGCTTAGATGCTATGGTGTCAGAGCTCACAGCAACCTCAAACTCTTGGGTTTAAGTGATTCTCTTGCCTCATTCTCCCAAGTAGCTGGGACTACAAGTACCTGACATAATGCCCAGCTATTTTTTGTTGTTGTTGTTGCAGTTCTCATTTTTGTTTTAGCTGACCCAGGCCGGTTTTCAACCCACCACCCTTGGTGTATATGGCTTGCCCCCTGCCGACTGAGCTATAGGCACTGCCCAATGGCAATCCTTTATAGATGAGTATTTTCATTTTGGTATAGCAAGTCCATGGAGACTTTGGTTTTTGGTTTGTTTTTTTTTTTTTTGAGACAAAATCTTACTTTGTTGCCCTCAGTGGAGTGCCGTGGCATCATAGCTCAACCTCAAACTCTTGGGCTCAAGCTATCCTCTTGCCTCAGCCTCCCAAGTAGCTGAGACTACAGGTAACCTACCACAGCACCTGGCTGTTTTTCAGAGACAAGACCTCACCATTGCTCTGGCTGGTCTGGAACTCATGAGTTCAAGCAATCCACCTGCCTTTGCCTCACAGAGTGCTAGGATTGAGACTTTATTTTTTAAGAAAGTGTAATTATGGTATGCATGCTGTACCTTCACTTGCTTTTTGTCACTATGAGTAGAGTGCTGTAGCATAGTAGCTCACAGCAACCTCAAACTTTTGGGCTCAAGCGATTCTCTTGCCTCAGCCTCCCAAGTAGCTGGGACTACAGGTACCCAACAAAACTCCCAGCTGTTTTTAGAGATGGGGTCTCACTCTTGCTGAGGCTGGTCTCGAAATCCTGAGCTCAGGATTACAGGCATGATCCACTGTGTCTGGCCTCCTTCACCTGCTTTTATCATGCCAGGAGAAACATGATTGCCATTTCACTAAACATTTTAATTATTTTTAATGACATATTTAGTGGTTTTTTAAATTACTATTTACATTATAGTTGCCTCCTAAATTTTGCAGTGATAAAAGCTGTCTTATTAATACGACCCCAAATTTACATTAGGATGCTTATTTTTCTTTTACAGTATTTATTTTCAGCTTCTGAAATTATCAACATTTTCTCTTTGTAAACTGTTTTGTTCCTTTTCATCAATCCTAATCCCAATGCCATCTAGAAAGGTGATAACTGTTATGAAGGTCTTGTTTATTCATCCAGATATTTAAATTTTTTCTCATATGTTAGTGTCGTTTTGTTTCTTATATGTACCTATGTATAATCATGCTGTATGTATTGGTTTGCTGTGAGGAGACAATGAATTAATAAATGTAAAGTACTTGGAACTATTTTTGTCACACAATATGTTTAGTAAAAGTTTTCCACTATTCTTACACTTATCATGGGTATCTTTTTTTTGTTTGTTTTTGAGACATAGTCTCTGTCACCTTGAGTAGAGTGCTGTGGCATCACAGCTCACAGAAACCTCAAACTCTCGTGCTTAAGTGATTCTCTTGCCTCAGCCTCCCAAATAGCTGAAACTATAGGTACCCGCCACAATGCCCAGCTATTTTTGGTTGTAGTTGTCATTGTTTGGCAGGCTGGGCCTGGATTCAAACCCGCCAGCTTTGGTGTACGTGGCTGGCGCCCTAGCCATTTGAGCTATAGGTGCCAAGCCAATCATGGGCATCTTTATTATTTGTGGAAAGGATTTTAACCACATTTGTCTTTCTCAAATACATAATTCATAATGGAAAAATAGTAATAACTTGTAATGAGTATAGGAAAGTCTTTCCTCATTATTATTCAGCATGTAATTTAAAAAGAAAAAGTATGTGTGGATAGTCTTTGTTCAGATTTCATCTTTTGTGGTGCACAATGAATTCCAATCTAAAACTCTGTGGATATATGATTTAGTATTTGAAAGTACAGCTGTCAGAAAAGGAGGAGTTAATACTTTCCCCAATAATTAATTCCTCAAAAAGCAGAAGGCTGGGGTGGCGCCTGTGGCTCAGTGAGTAGGGCACCGGCCCCATATATCGAAGGTGGCGGGTTCTAGCTGGGCCCCCGCCGAACTGCAAAAAATAAAAATAGCTGAGTGTTATGGCGGGCCCCCGTAGTCCCAGCTGCTAGGGAGGCTGAGGCAAGAGAATCGCCTACGCCCGGGAGTTGGAGGTTGCTGTGAGCTGTGTGCCGCCACAGCACTCTACAGAGGGCGATAAAGTGAGACTCTGTCTCTGAAAAAAAAAAAAAAAAAAGCAGAAAGCTATACAGGTCACGTTCTTTGACTAGAAGAGGTAGTAACAAAAGGATAGCCATCAAATATCTGAATATTAATTCAGTATCCCCACTTTATTTTTTATTTATTTATTTTTCTTTTTTGAAACAGAGCCTCAAGCTGTCACCTTGGATAGAGTGTCATGGCATCACAGCTCACAGCAACCTCCAATTCCTGAGCTCAAGTGAGTCTCCTGCCTCCGCCTCCCACCTAGCTGGGACTACAGGCACCCGCCACAACGCCCGGCCATTTTTTGGTTGCAGCCGTCATTGTTGTTTGGCGGGCCCGGGGCTGGATTCGAACCCGCCAGCTCAGGTGTATGTGGCTGGCGCCTTAGCCCATTGAGCCACAGGCACCGAGCCCAGTATCCCCAATTTATTAACATGGGTTATGGAAATAAATCCCTGGTAGACACATTATTTAAATGTGAATGAAAAGATCACAACTGAAAAACCTGTCAGTAAATGTATTGGAAGTTTGTAGGCCAGGCATGGTGGCCTGTAATCCTAGCACTCTGGGAGGCTGAGGTGGGCGGACAGCTTGAGATCAGGAATTTGAAACCAACCTGAGCAAGAGTGAGACCTGTCTCTACTCTAAATAGAAAAATTAGCCAGGCATTGCAGTGGGCACCTGTAGTCCCAGGTTCTTGGGAGGCTGAGGCAAGATGATCACTTGAGCCCAGGAGTTTGAGGTTGTTGTGAGCTATGATGACGCCACAGCATTCTACCCAGGGCGACAGAGTGAGAATCTGCCTCAAAAAAAAGAAAAAAGCTTATAACAATATGCCAATATGCTTACATATTGAAACACTGGAAAGACTATAAATAAAATCAATGTAGAACCCAAGGAGCTAAAACTAGCAAAAAGGAATTGTGGGAAGAGCATAGTGTTATTAAAGAGGCAGAAGTAAATGAAAGGAGAAAAACTGTATCAAGAACAGAAAATTTGATAACTTGATAGGAGAAAAAAAGAAAAAGGAAACAAACTTTAGTGATTCTAGGGGTGAGATAAGGGTAACAAACCAGTAGCATTGTAAATGAGAAATTGAAATAACTATATATTTAAAATTGAAAGAAATTTATTTTAGGGGGGAGATGAAAATATTGTGGAATTAGTGCTATAACAGTATTCACAACTTTGTGATAAAAACCTCTGAACTGTATGGTATGTAAGTTTTATCTCAATTCATATAGGGTGTTTTTTTTATGAATTCTGAATAAATTTGCAATGCAAACACAAACTGCGTAAGGTACTAGAATTACCCAACATAAGGACGAAGAAAAGCCCACAGTTGTGAATGTCTGTCTCAAGAGTCCAATCACTCATTCCCTAAATAGAGAATAAACAGCCAAATTCTAATTTCTTTAACAGCCACAAAACACTTAAAATTCTGCTAGCTGGTAACACATTTTGCGAGTACAGTACTAGCATGGTCACATTAACCTGTGTTCGGTGATTGGCCCCTACACTGGATACCCCCCATAGCGGACCCCATGTTTATCCCACACAATGTATTAATTTAAAGTTAACTAATTTTCTTTTCCAAAAATGTTCTTTCTACCATAGAGATTGCTGTTTATTATAGTATGTTGAGATTATTTCTTATTTCAATTACAATGAATCCACGTAGGATCAAGATTCTGACACATTTACTCTGATAATCTTTAACCAAGTATTATCAGCACAAACCTGAATTGAATTGACTACTCCAACCAGTTTTCTCAAAGATGGTTCCTTCTAGATCTAAAGGGTTTCCTATCTAACCAAGGAATTAATTGAGGGTGATCAATTGCCCTGGTTTGCCTAGAATTGGAGGGTTCCTGAGATGCAGGAATTAGTGCAATCATATTGGATAGAAACTTATCATTACCCAATACAATTTTTTTCTTTTTTCTTTTTTTTTTTTTTTGCAGTTTTTGGCCAGGGCCGGGTTTGAACCCACCACCTCTGGTATATGGGGCTAGTGCCCTACTCCTTTAAGCCACAGGCACCACCCTCTTTATTTTTTTGAGACAGAGTCTCACTATGTCACCTTTGGTAGAGTCCTCTGGTGTCACAGCTCACAGCAACGTCAAACTCTTGGGTTTAAGCGATTCTCTTGCCTCAGCCTCCTAAGTAACTGGGACTATAGGTGCCCACCACAACACCTGGCTATTTTTTGTTGCAGTTGTCATTGTTTAGCTGGCCTGGGTTGGGTTCGCACCCGCCAGCCTTGGTATATGTGGCTGATGCTGTAACCACTGTGCTACAGGCGCCGAGCCACATTTTATTTTTTCAATAAGGAGATACAGTTTTATAGACTGGGTGTAGTGGCTCACACTTGTACTCCTGGTATTCTAGAAGGCGAAGGTGGGAGAATGGCTTGAGCTCATGAGTTCAAGACCAGGCAGAATAAGAGCAAGACCCTGTCTCTACAAAAAAATGGAAAAATTAGCTGAGCACAGTTGGCCAGTCTACAGACCCAGCTACTTAGGAGGCTGAGGCAAGAGGCTCCCTTGAGCCCAGGAATTTGAGGTTGCATTGAAGTACCATTATGCATTCTAGCTCAGGCAACAGAACCAGACTCTATCTTTTCCTTGCCCACCAAAAAATAAATAAGTCCATTATCAGGAGAGATGTGAGGAAGTAGCAAGGTGAACTCCCAGTCCACCCAATACAAAGTTCTAAGGATTTATTCTGTTAATTTGAAGACAATTGAAACATACACAAACACACACTTAAATGCTTAGAAAAAAAAGTAGCTTTTTCTTTTTTTTCTTTTCTTTCTCTCTCTCTCTCTCTCTTTTTTTTTTGAGACAGAGTCTCACTTTGTCACCTTGGTAGAGTGCCTTGGCGTCATAGCTCACAGCAACCTTAAACTCTTGGGCTCAAGCGACTCACTTGCCTCAGCCTCCCAAGTAACTGGGACTACAGGCGCCTGCCACAGTGCCCAGCTAATTTTAGAGAGGTCTTACTCTGTCTCAGGCTGGTATCTAACCTGTGAGCTCAGGCATTCCACCCACCTTGGCCTCCCTGAGTGCTAGGATTACAGGCATGAGCCACCCTACCCGCCCCAAACAGAGATTTTCAAAAGACTGAGAAATAGGGGCTGGGCGTGGTGGATCACACCTGTAATCCTAGCACTATGGGAGGCTGAGGCAGGTGTATTGATTGAGCTCAGGAGTTCAGACCAGCCTGAGCAAGAGCCAGACGCGATCCCTTAAAATAGCTGGGCATTGTAGCTGGCGCCTGTAGTCCCAGCTACTTGGGAGAAGGAGGCAAGAGGATGGCTTCAGCCCAAAAGTATGAGGTTGCTGTGAGCTATGATGCCATAGGCACTCTATCCAGGTGACGGAGTGAGACTCTGTCCCAATACATACACATACATACATACTCTGAATTAGTAATTTCACTTCTTGGAATTCATCCTAGGAAAACGATACTGATGCAAGCAAACAGTTATTACATTGTACCCTCACATCTGAGTTACATAGTGATACCATTACAGGCATACCTGAAAGATATTTTGGATTCAGTTTCAGATCACCCAAATAGAGTGAGTGTCACAAAAATTTATCACACAATTTTTTTTGGTTTACCCATGCATATAAAAATTACGTTTACTCTACCGTGTAGTCTATTAAGTGTGCAATCATTATGTGTAAAAAAAGTACTTACGTTAATTTAAAAAATGCTTTATTGAGAAACAAAACGAAAAGCTGATGTAGACACAAGAAGTGAGCAGGTGCTGTTGCAAAAATGACCCAGATAGACTTTCTAAGGTAGGGTTGCTACAGACCCTCAAATTTGTAAAAACCGCAATCTTTGCAAAAAAGGCAGAAAATGGATCCCCCAAAAGGAGGGAACGTCTGTAATTTGAAACAACCTAATCGTAACCAAATAAGACATTAACTACCTAAGCAGCAGGTAGAATTTACAAAATATTGTGGAAGAACACAATGTTCGCAATATATATTCATTTTTTAAAGTATTTTAACAAATACTTAAACGAAATCATATAAGCTTAAATATAGCTATGTTTGAATGGAGGAATTGCAGGTTTTTCAAATTACTGATTGTAGGCAGCGGGAGGAGGTGTGTGTGTCTCCAACCCTCTAAAACAGAGGCTCTCTGGTGAACCTTCGAGTTCAGCTACGCTGGCTCCGCCTCCACCCCGTCGCGCCTTGGGGCGGGGCCTTCGAAAGACCCCTCCCGCGCAGCGCTTTCTGGGAGATGTAGTCCAGGCTCCGGTGATTCCGCGGCCGGGCCCCACAGGTATAGACCTATCGGGTCCACCTCGCGAATGCTCTGGACTAGTCCTTAGGGAGGGCTGTCCACGAAGTCCCAGTGGCGACCTCCGTGCCGGAGAGCTCCAGGTGGACTCCTGGAGGGGCGAGTCTTCTAATCTTATGGGCTGATTGCAGCAGTAGTAGCCGGGATCCTCTGGTCATGCAAAAGGGAGAGGGAGCCAGGCATCCAAAGGTCGCGGAGTTTGGGGGCGGACTCAAGGAACAGCTTGCTTTTGGTGAGGTGGGGACAGATGGCTGCATAGGTTGGTGGTATGCCTGGCAATCTGAATTGCATGACAGGGGCCAGGGATGTTTGGATTTAGGGCGCAGCCCAAGCTCAGCACTTTGATTTGGGGGTACAGCTAGGACACTGCAACTGTGGAGTGCGGGTTGTATGTGTCAAGACCCTCACAGCCCGGGAAGTGCGTTCAAGGAAGGACTTCCTAACTGCTTCTCCTCCCTTCCTAAAACAATAGTTCTTTCTCCTTGCTCCTTCTGCCAGAAGTCACCTAGCTTCTATATATCTTTTGCCTAAAAGCACATAGCCTTCTCTCCCTAAAGTTATTCTTTACCTCATGTACTATTACTTCCCCTCAACATTGTAAAACGAAAATATTCCCACTCTCTCTACTTGCTGATTTGCAACATTGTTAGTATAGCAACCTAGTTTAGGTACTATATAAATAAAGCTGTTCACACTGTTGGGTGCGACCCCCTGGCCCCATCATTTTTCTCTCTTGTGTGATCTTTGTCTCTTGTGTATTTGATTTTCTCATTCCCCACCATTACTACTCTGGTTTGTTTACTCTTCACGCGGGTGCGAAATGCAACCCCAGATGGGTGGAAAGAGGGCCGTGAGGCAGGTCCAGGGGCTTGTGGGGAGTATCTGTAGCTGTATGTCCTGACGATTTTGTGGGGGCTAGATCTGTGCATTCCAGGTTTTGGAAAGAAGCAGGAACTGGGTACTTCTGAGTTTAAGATGTAATGGAGATCAGGCCTCTCGATCTTAAGGGTGATAGTGTATTTTGGCATGCTTGGGTTTGGAAGGGTGGCTTAGACTTGGAGGAGGGGGACCATAGCCAAGTACCCCCATTTTTGTTGTAAATTCACTCAGTGAGGCCACTTTTTACCACTGAGGCGAGAGCTTGTCTAGAAATGAGCCTCTAATGTTTTATTAGAGGGATGGGCAGATGGTCTGGCCACCACAGTTGGCCAGGTCCCTAGCTAGTCCCTCAAATGGATTACCAAAGAATCACTCCCTTTTTGAATCTGAGAAACCCCAAACCTCAAAGTGTTAGAGTGTAAGAGTGTTTCAGAGTGATAGGAGGATACAAATGTTTAGGTTCTGTTGCTTTCACTTCCAAGGCAAAGTTCAAATTGTGCAAGTGCCCTTCACCAGGGGGTGTGCTGAACACTCTCACACTGTGCACGTCAGGTTAGACCCCGTCCACCAGAGGGCGTGCTGAACACCCTCACCCCATGCCTGTCAGGTGAGAGCCCGCCCACCAGGGAGCGGGCTGAACACCTTCACACTGTGTAGATCAAGTGAGATCCTGCCCACCAGGGGGCGTGTTGAACACCCTGTTCACCAGATTCTCTGAGTTCCCAGGTGCTATGGAGTTAAATGGCCTTCCTCAGGGAACTTGCCTCTTGGTGGCAAAGCCAGGAGTATCTCACTTCTAATAACCTCTGTAAGGATATGCAAAAGATAATTCCCCATGTTTTGTGGGCCAGAAGGCCCTTAGGGATGTTATTTTTTCCTTTTCATGTCCCAGTGGGAGTTAGAGCCCCAGGTGTTAAAGATGGAAGTGTCATAGGTGTGAATTTGGTACCACTGGTATCACACGTGACTCTTGAGTCACTGGTAAAGCCCCGGCAAGTGTAGAGGTTGTTGAGTGTACACACTCTCCTATCTTCATGGTGCCTGCAGGTCTTCCATTTTGGGCAGAGACACACTGGGCAGAGGTCTTTCCAGTGTGAGCCCTGTGGGAAGTGCTTCAGCTGGAGCAAGGACCTGGGCATCCATTGGAGGGTGCACACAGGGGAGCGGCCCTGCAGGTGTGGGGCTTGCAAGATGGACTTCAGGTGCCCTTAAGAGGCACCAGAGGAGGGCGGCGCCTGTGGCTCATCGAGTAAGGCGCTGGCCCCATATGCTGAAGGTGGCGGGTTCAAACCCAGCCTCGGCCAAACTGCAAAACAGAAAAATAGCCGGGCATTGTGGCGGGCACCTGTACTCCCAGCTACTCGGGAGGCTGAGGCAAGAGAATCGCCTAAGCCCAGGAGTTGGAGGTTGCTGTGAGCTGTGTCATGCCATGGCACTCTACCGAGGGCGATAAAGTGAGACTCTGTCTCTACAAAAAAAAAAAAAAAGAGAGAGGCACCAGAGGGTGCCCGTGGGGAGAAACCCTATTCTTGTGCTGTATATGGAAAGGGGTTTAGTCAGAGAGCTCCCCTGCAGACACACTGAGGGTGCACTGTAGGGAAAGGCTGCTGGAACTGGGCTGCTCACATGCAGGTGCCTCCCAGGGCCAGGCTGCATGCCAGGGTGTGGTCACGAGGTGTACAACAGGGATCAAGCCTAATGGTATATGGACTTCCTAGTGTTTATATAGAAAAAAGCCTTAATCATAAGTCTACAGGCTGATAGATGTTTGTTGTTTTCTTTTTTTTCTTTTGGCTCTGGCTGGTCTTGAACATCTGAGCTCAGGGCAATCCACCCACCTCAGCCTCCCAGAGCACTAGGATTATAGACGTGAGCCACCACACCTGGTTTGGCCGATATATTTTTCACAAAGTGAACAATCCAAGTGAACTTGGATAGAGGAAGACTCTCTCATGACCCCTTCCACACACTTTCCTATAAGGGGAATCACTGTCTGGATTTCTTTTTTTTATTGAGATAGAGCCTCAACCTGTCACCCTGGGTAGAGTGCTATAGCATCACAGCTCACAGCAACCTCCAACTCCTGCGCTTAAGCGATTCTTTTGCCTCAGCCTCCCAAGTAGCTGGGAATACAGGCGCTCGCCACAGTGCCCGTGTATTTTTTGGTTGTAGTTCTCATTGTTTGGCAGCCCAGGGCTGAGTTTGGACCTACCAGCTCTAGTGTATGTGGCTGGCGCTTTAGCCGCTTGAGCTACAAGGCACTGAGCCACTATCCGGATTTCTAAAACCATGAATTAGTTTTGCATGTTCTAGAATATAATATAAGTGGAATTATATTGACTATGTTTTCATGTAGGACTTCATTCACTCAACATCTACCAAAATTATCCATGTTTTTCCTTTTATCACAAGTTCACTAATTTTATTACTGTATGGAAGAACCACATTTTGTCCCTCCACTGTTGAAGGACACTTATATTTGGATTGTTTCCCATTTGGGGTCATTATAAATAAAGCTGCTATGTGTATTTTGGTACATGTCTTTGTGTGAATATATCCTTCTTTTCTCTTAGGTATATGCCCAGGAGTAGAATTAATGAGTATTCTAAAACTTCGTTCACTTTTTAAAAACTAGGCTTATTGGCTCGGCGCCTGTGGCTCAACGGGCTAAGGCGCCAGCCATGTACACCTAAGCTGGCGGGTTCTAATCCAGCCCGAGCCGCCAAACAACAATGATGGCTGCAACCAAGAAATGGCTGGGTGTTGGGTTGGGTGCCTGTGGTCCCAGCTACTTGGGAGGCAGAGGCAGGAGACTTGCTTAGCCCAGGAATTGGAGGTTGCTGTGAGCTGTGATGCCACAGCACTCTATCCAGGGTGACAGCTTGAGGCTCCGTCTCAAAAAAAAAAATAAAAAATAAAATAAAAATTAGGTTTATTAAAGTACTAAAATACATGATTAACTTTCACTACTTGTCAACATACAAAGAGTAATTATGCCATCTAATGTAATTTTTTTCCTTTTTTTTCATCTAACATAATCTTATGCATTGGATTTTGTTCTCGTACATGAAAAATTTCAAATATAGAAATAAAATAATGTAACAAACTCTCATATCCCCACCATTTAGTTTCTTCAATAATCAATTTGTGATATATTATTTCTATTTCATCCTCCTTTCTTTTACACATGCTATCCAGAAATAAAGGGTGTCCATAAAGTTTGCGTCCAATTTTTAATTGTGCACAAACTTTATGGACACCCTGTATTTTTAAAGCAAATCCTAGACTAGGATAGCGTTTCATCTTTAAATATTTCATTTAGTGTGTATCTTCAAAACAAAGATTTATTTAATTTTTTTCACAGAAAAAATTTGAGATAAAATTCAGACAACATAAAATTCACTTTCAACCATTTCAAAGTGTACAATTCAGTAGTTTTTAGTACACTCACAATGTTGTACTACGTAGTATTATCCGGCTGCTTAATGCCCAGAAGCCAAGCTACAGGCCAGCCAATGAGGTTTATATACAAGGTCAAATCTATTTATGCCTTTCATCAGGGCGGGGACTATGGTACAAAATTTAAAGGGGCATCAACCAAACCAAACCAAACCACACCTCAGTGATCAGGATAAAGAATATTTTAAAGTAGTATATTTAAATATTAATGCAAAACATCCATGTTGAGGCGGCGCCTGTGGCTCATCGAGTAGGGCGCCGGCCCCCTATCCTGAAGGTGGCGGGTTCAAACCCGGCCTCGGCCGAACTGCAAAATAGAAAAATAGCCGGGCGTTGTGGCGGGCGCCTGTAGTCCCAGCTACTCGGGAGGCTGAGGCCAGAGAATCGCCTAAGCACAGGAGTTGGAGGTTGCTGTGAGCTGTGTGACGCCATGGCACTCTACCAAGGGCGATAAAGTGAGACTCTGTCTCTACCAAAAAAAAAAAATCCATGTTGAACCAAATTCACAATTATGCTTCCTCTTCAACCCCACCCCACCTGCCAACCACTTATAGTTCCTCCAAGCTGCATTTATCTTCCCTCCAGCCTCCAACAGAAACCTTGGAGATTTCAGGATGAAGTCTTGGGTCCTCAGTGCCAGTATAACCAGGAGATCTTTGCTGTTTGCCCCACGTTCAGCTTCCTCTATACCCTAAAATCGTGGACACACAACCAGTCTCCCCCGTCTCCTACATTCTCGGAGTTTGGCCCAAGCCAATCCCACTCTCTCCCAAAATGGCCTTGGAATTTATTCCCTGTTAATTCTGGCGCACCCACCTACCCTTGGGGACATAGGGCCAGTGACGCCTAGAAACCAGGATTCCCAGCAAAGCATCACCCCGCTGCGTCCCCTCCCCTGCAAGCGCCTTTCCTGAGCCGCACCCGTCCCGACCGTGGCTTCAGCTCCTGGTAGGGCACACGAGGACGGAGCTTGCTGAAGATCAACGAACACGGTCTGGCCACCAGCCACTGAAACGCCCAGACAACCAGCACTACATTTCCCGGAGTCGTTGAGCATCCTCGCGACTCTCTCGCCGTCAGCACATCTCATTGGCCCTCGGTGTAGAAACTTGTAAACCTCGCGGTCTAGGCATCTCAATAATGGGATCCAAGGGCGGCGCCTGTGGCTCATCGAGTAGGGCGCCGGCCCCATATACCGAAGGTGGCGGGTTCCAACCTGGCCTCGGCCGAACTGCAAAAACAGAAGAATAGCCAGGCGTTGTGGCGGGCGCCTGCAGTCCCAGCTACTCCGGAGGCTGAGGCAAGAGAATCGCCTAAGTCCTCGAGTTGGAGGTTGCTGTGAGCTGTGTGATGCCACAGCACTCTACCGAGGGTGATGGTGAGACTCTGTCTCTACCAAAAAAAAAAAAAGGATCCAAAACTTGGTTGTATGAGTGGCGCAGGTGTCGGAATCACCTGGCCAGGACGAAGCCGACCCCTCCGCCTCCCTCTCTAAAACTACACTCCCCAGAGGCCTCTGCGGTCACTTCCGCCCCCTACTTCCGCCCCCTCCAGCGAGACTTCCGGCCTGTGGGCCGGCCCTTTAGCCGGCGGGCGGTGGTGGAGTCTTTCCTGTTGTGTTTTCAGCACTTCTGGGCTTCGTTACCGACCTTCGGCCTCAGGATCCGCAGCGTGCACCTGTGTTCCGTGAGTGCCCTGTAGGCATCAGCAGGTCCTTCTGCTTGTCCCCGTTTCAGTCACGGAGACGCAGGCTGGGAGAGGCAGAGCTGTCCCTGAACTCAGGTGCTCTCCTGTGGCATCTCCTAGCCATTTCCCTTTCTTTTGAGCCCGCAGGGTTAGAGACAAACCTTCACTCCTTTGCTGTGTGATAAAGGCTTCACTCTCTGGCCAGAACTTGGGGCTGAGCTTTAGGGTCCTGGGTCATCCTGGGCTTCTTTCCAGGTCTCTGGGTCTCCTTGGTGATTTCTGTAACATCCTCGACTCCCAGCGTGGGGCTCCGGAGCAGACTCCGCTTCACCTTGTGGGGAGGAGTTTCCACCTAGGCACTATCTCATTTCTCTTTACATCTCCAGATCTGTCTACTGAGGCTTTGCCCTTCTTCAAAGAGAGCACTCAGGAGACCAGGAAAATGGCCACGGGGCTCCTGAGAGCCAAAAAAGAGGTGAGAGTTAACCTGTAATCCCATCTTGGCTGTGAACAGGATGAATCCGGTTACCTTTCCTTGCCCTGGAGGCTGCCTTGTTGGTATTGGGCAAAGTTCATTCCTGGTCTTGGAGAAGTGGCTTCATCTTACGTGGAGTCCTCCCTCAGCCTTCCTTTCTGCTGCATCCACACCTCAATCATTCACAAAGTAGTTAGTGAACAACACACTTGGGGTAGTTTACAAAAAAGCACAGGACCGTCTCTGCTTAATTCTGTAGTGATACCGCTGAAGGGCAGGAACAGCAGAGATTTTGAATTGAAGTGATTAAGCGGGACTTTCAGGCGTAAGGGTGTCTTGGCTGCCCCTAAAGATAATGGAGATTTGCGGAGAAGACATACCAGTGGGAAAAGGGCAGGAAGCATGGGGCCACTGGGCACACTGCCCTTGCCACAGCGTGGGAGGATTGTGGGGACTTCAGATTGATTTTTAAATACATATGCAAGTGAAGATACAGGCTATCCACACAAAGAACAGGGAGGAGTTTGTTATGATCTGACCTCACTTTTATATTTGCGAGCATTTTCAGCATTTAGCAATTGGGAGATTTCACCCAAAACTCCAGATTGTCTGCTTCTTTGAAAAGAAATCGAAGTCTGCACTATTCTTTGGTGTGAGGCAATTTGAGCTGAACAATGTCTTCATCATTTGGACAGGACCTGCAGGGTCTATATGCTGTACTTCCTATAGACTCCTTTATAATGAGGGTGAAACCGATTGACAAGCTGACATTTTGTGTGCCATTCTCATTTTTATTACCTACCTACCTGACTCCTGAAGGATATGTATTTTCTACCTCTGAGTCTTGGTGGGGACAGATGAAATAGAATACTGAGTGTTTTAGGCTGAATTGTGTGTAGACTTTGTCTTTGAGTAAGCTGGGTTTTGAAGGATGTCGAGAAGGGGTTTGACATAAAGGAAATCAATATTATGTGGGATATAGTGATTGACGGTGTATAGGAGACATAAGAGGACGCTTTCCAACCCCTGAGAGTGGTGACTGTGATGGCCTTGACTTAACTGAATGCAATTAACATTTATTGAGCACTGACACAGTTGCTAGACTTGTTCACTGCCACTTTTGTTATGCGTCAATTTGGTTATTTCAGATTTTTCGTGACTTTGCTTATGAATAAATCAGACTAGAATTTAGACAGAAAAAGAGATTAATTTATTCTGGACTCCTGTGGTGGGGGTATATATGTTCTTAGATGTTACCAGAGTAACACTGACGATTTAGTGTTTCTCATTTGTAAAATATTATATTCATTTGAAACTGTTAATACCAGAAATACATAAAAAGTTCAATTCAGGACATTTCCTAAAGTGCCACTGAGTCTTTTGTTTATGTACTTTCTTTACCATTCATAATTTTACTAGGAAAACATTTTGATTTGCTGGGAAAAGCCAGAAGTTTGTAGCAGCTGACTTTTCCTTTCCCGCCTCCTTCACTCTCAATAGGACTCTTAGGTCCACCATGAACTGTGTCATGTACATAAGCAATATGTTCCTCAATATAAGTTTTTTGTAAAAAAGTATTTACTTAGAAAAACTGATAGGGCCTGAGCATCTGAATGGCCAGATTGTTTAAGATGAAATCACTGTGCCTAGAAGAGCATGTAAGTAGCACACATGAAATGTTTGCTGCATAAAAACACCACAACTTTAAATAAATTAATTTGCAGGAACTGAGTAACAAAGAAGTTTTTGTTGTTTGTTTTGGCATAATATTAGGGGCATACAATTAATCACATATTTTAGGGGATTTGGGTAGAATTTCAAGGTCTTCTGATTGACAAGGCAGCTAAATTACACAAAACAATCAAAGTAAGTATATGGTAGTCCATTAGGTATCACTGCCAAGGATCTTACCTTAGAGGATAAATTAAAATTTGTATTAAATTTGTAACAAATCAGATGGACTGGCAGGCCAATTACGTTATTTTTTTCTTAGAATTTTTTTTTCAGTGATTGCATTCAACAAACTTGCTGAATATCTGCTATGTGCAGAACATTTGATAAACTACAATTAGTGATGTGTAAAGCATAACCTACATACGTCGGAGTCTTCCATTTTATTTTATTTATTTATTTATTTTTTTTGAGACAGAACCTCAAGCTGTCACCCTGGATAGAGTGCTATGGCATCACAGCTCACAGCAACCTCAAATTCATGGGCTCAAGCGAGTCTTCTGCCTCAGCCTCCCAAGTAGCTGGGACTACGGGCGCCCGCCACAACGCCCGGCAATTTTTTTTTTTTGGTTGCAGCCGTCATTGTTGTTTGGCGGGCCCAGGCTGGATTCAAACCCACCAGCTCAGGTGTACGTGTCTGGCGCCTTAGCCCGTTGAGCCACAGGCGCCGAGCTGAGTCTTCCATTTTATTTTGAGATTCCTTTATCATTGGGATTTGATTTAATTTTATATACACACCCTCCTCCAAACACACATTTTGAAGGGGCCTAATGCTAGATCATAATGTATTTTTTTTTTTTTTTGAGACAGAGCCTCAAGCTGTGACCCTGGATAGAGTGCGTGGCATCACAGCTCACAGTAACCTCCAATTCCTGGGCTTAAGCGAGTCTCTTGCCTCCGCCTCCCAAGTAGCTGGGACCACAGGCGCCTGCCACAATGCCTGGCCATTTTTTGGTTGCAGTCGTCATTGTTTTTGGTGGGCCCGGGCTAGATTTGAACCCACTAGCTCAGGTGTATATGGCTGGCGCCTTAGCCCGTTGAGCCACAGGCGCCGAGCCTATCATAATGTATTAAAGTTAATGACTGTGTGTGTATCTACCTAGACTGATTTTTTTTTTTTGAGATAGTATTGTTATGTCACCCTCAGTAGAGTACTGTGACATCACAGCTCACAGCAATCTCAAACTCTTGAGCTTAAGCGATTCTCTTGCCTCAGCCTCCCATGTAGCTGGGACTATAGGAGCCTGCCATAATGCCTGGCTATTTTTTTTTTTTTTTTGAGACAGAGTCTCACTTTATTGTCCTCAATGGGGTGGTGCTGTGGTGTCACAGCTCACAGCAACCTCCAATTCCTAGGCTTTGGCAATTCTTTTGCCTCAGCCTCCCGAGTAGCTGGGACTACAGGCACCTCCCAGAACACCAGGCTATTTTTTTGTTGCAGTTTGCTTGGGCCAGGTTTGAACCCTCCACCTTTGGTATATGGGGCCAGCACCCTACCCACTGAGCCACAGGTGCTGCCCACCAGCTATTTTTTTGTTATAGTTGTCATTGTTGTTTGGCAGGCTCCGGGCCGGGTTTGAACCCGTCAGCCCCAGTGTATGTGGCTGGCACCCTAGCCGCAGAGCTACAGGTACCAAGCCTACCTAGACTGATTTTTAAAGATGAAGGAACAGCCAGCATTTATCCCACCAAAAGTGACTTTCATAATAGTCCATTGAGTGGATGAACTCATCTACCATTTCCCAACTTTTGGACATTTAAGCTGTTCTCAATATTTAACTGCTATAAATAATGCTTATATGGTCAACTTTGTACATGAAACTCTTTTATAGACTTTTTTTTTTTTTTTTTTTTTTTTTGCAGTTTTTGGCCGTGGCTGGGTTTGAACCTGCCACCTCTGGCATATGGGGCTGGGGCCCTACTCCTCTGAGCCACAGGCACTGCCCCTCTTTTATAGACTTTTATTCTCATAAAACAATATGGACCATGGCTCAGTGCCTCTAGCCTAGTGGTTATGGCGTCAGCCACATACACCCAGGCTGGCAGGTTTGAACACAGGCCAGCTAAGCAACAGTGACAACTGCAACAGAAAAATAGCTGAGCATTGTGGTGGGTGCCTGTAGTCCCAGCTACTTGGAAGTTGACACAAGAGAATTGCTTAAGCCTAACAGTTTGAGGTTGCTGTGAGCTGTGACGCCATAGCACTCTACCAAGGGCGACATAGTGAGACTGTCTGAAAAAAAAAAAAAAAACCAGAAAACAATGTGGGCCAGGCATGGTGGCTCATGCCTATAATGAGTAAGTAGCACTCTGGGAGGCTGAGGTGGGTAGACAGCTTGAGCTCAAGAGTTTGAGACCAGCCTGAAAGCAAGAGTGAGATCCTGTCTCTACTAAAAATAGGAAAAAATAGCTGGGTGTTATAGTGGCCACCTGTAATCCCCAGCTACTCAGGAGGCTGAGGCAAGAGGATCATTTGAGCCCAAGAGTTTGAGGTTGTTGTTAGCTACGATGATGCTATTTAACTGTAAGCAACAACACATTTAGACTGTCTCAAAAAACAAAACAAAACAAAAAAACAATATGATATGTAGAAATAACAGTTTTGAAGCATTGGGCACCAACCCCAATGGGAGTTTTGAACGTCTGCTTATTATAAGGAGTTGAATCCTATCAATTATTTCTTCCTTCATTGAGACTACCTTCTTCCTTCACCATGTCTTTGCTTTATACTATGCAATTTTTATTTATTTATTTATTTTTTGAGACAGAGTCTCACTTTGTCTCTCTTGGTAGAATGCTGTGGCATCATAGCTCACAGCAACCTCTAACTCTTGGACTCAAGCAAATCTCTTGCCTCAGCCTTCCAAGTAGCTGGGACTACAGGCGCCCACCACAAAGCCTCACTATTTTTAGAGGCGGGATCTCACTCTGGCTCAGGCTGGTCTCCAACCTGTGAGCTCAGGCAATCCTTGGCCTCCCAAGTGCTGGGATTACAGGCATGAGCCACCACACCCGACAGGCACAGGTAGGTTTTACAGGTTTCACCTGGTCTTGTCATTTTCTGCAGTCAGCTACCAGTTTGGCTGGGGCTGAACACTCTGTGTGTTGGTTGACTGTGGTGCCTAATTTTTTCTTCTCTTCCACATGGGCTTCTGCTTATTCTAGAGACTGCCTGAGCTTAGTCAAATGGTGGTCCTGTGTTTCTCTACACAGCCAGGAAGAGCAGCCTGAATGAAAAACCTTTGGATCTTTGGCCTTTGTCACGTTCGCTAATGTCCCTTTGGCCACAGTGAGCCACGTGGCCAAGTCCAGAGTCATCATAAAAGAGGATAACACAAGGATGTAGATACAGGGAAATGTGATCCATGGGGTTTCATTACTGCAAATTCCTTCAAATCTCAATGATTCCTATCCTTCCCATGTACAAGATAAACTCATTCCCTTCTCAGGATCCCCAAAAGTTTTGTCTTCATTCTCAAAGTCCAGTATCTTCTATGGTCAGTCTGGATGTGGCTATGTACTTACAGATCATTTACTGCTTTTTTGGGGGGGAGGGAGTTTCACTGTGTCACCCTCGGGTTGAGTGCCCTTGTGTCACAGCTCACAGCAACCTCCAACTCTTGGGCTTAAGCAATTCTCTTGCCTCAGCCTCCCAAGTAGCTGGGACTACAGGCGTCCACCACAACACCCAACTATTTTTGGTTGTAGTTGTTGTTGTTTGGCAGGCCTGGGCTGGATTCGAATGCACCAGCCCCAGTGTATGTGGCTGGTGCCCTGGCCGCTGAGCTGTAGGCGCCAAGCCTGTTTACTGCTTTTATAACCTTTGCTAACAGTTCTTTGGATGCTTTCCAAGCACCTGCCCATGTCCTGCTCCCAAAGCTAATGCCACATGTTTTAGGTATTTGTTACAGCAATACTTCACTTCTGTACACCAAATTTAGTGGTGTAAAGAACTTAGTGGCTTAAAATAAAATCAATTATTTGTTCATGATTCTGTGGGTCAGCAATTAGGTTTGGCACAGCCGAGCTGATTTGCCTGGGCATACTCATGTGGCTGTAGTCAGCTGGCTGCTCGGCTGAGCTGGATGGTCTCACATGTCTGGTGGTTGACAGGCTGGTTGCCTGGGACACTTTGGTTCTTGATTCTCCTCCATGTAGCCTAGTGGACCAGCTCAGGTTATTTACATAATGGTGTCAAGGTTTCCTGCACAGAAAAAGAGAACACAAGCCCCAAACCCAAATGCCTTTCTTTTTCTTTTTTTTTTTGAGACAAAGCCTCAAGCTGTCACCCTGGATAGAGTACTGTGGCATCACAGCTCACAGCAACCTCCAATTCCTGGGCTCAAGCGAGTCTCCTGCCTCCGCCTCCCAAGTAGCTGGGATTAGAGGCGCCCGCCACAATGCCCAGCCATTTCTTAGTTGCAGCCGTCATTGTTGTTTGGCGGGCTCAGGCTGGATTCGAACCCGCCAGCTCAGGTGTACGTGGCTGGCGCCTTAGCCCATTGAGCCACAGGCACTGAGCCCCAAATGCCTTTCAAACCTCTGCTTGTACCATGTTTGCTAATGTCCCATAAAGCATGTCACGTGGCCAACCCCACAGTTAGTTGAGGAGGAGCATGGATAAAGGGTAGAAATAAGGAAGCATGATTCACTGGGAGCTGTCACCGTGACAATACAACACTTTTGGCTGCAAGCAATAGGAAGCCACACTAGGCTGTCTTAAGTATTAATAATATTTAATGTTGTTATTAATATTAACAATCAGGCTTGGCACCAGTAGCTCAGTGAGTAGGGCACCAGCCACATACACTGAGGCTGCTGGGTTTGAGCCCAGCCTGGGCCTGTTAAACAACAATGACAATTGCAACCAAAAAATAGCTGGGCATTGTGGCGGGTGCCTGTAGTCCCAGCTACTTGGGAGGCGGAGGCAGGATACTTGCTTGAGCGCAAGAGTTTGAGGTTGCCGTGAGCTGTGACACCACAGCACTCTATTGAAGGTGACCTAGTGAAACTCAGTCTCAAAAAAATATATATTAACAATCAACATTAATAATAAGTAACTTAGGTCATATAAAAGGAAGATCAGAGAAAGGTCACACTTTGGGGTCAGTGCTATAACACCACAGCTTACCAAGGATTGGGGTTCTGTCATCTTTCCACTTCACTCTGTTCTCCACAGTATCAGCCTCATTTAGGCTGGTTCCTTTTAGAGTCAGAGGATGTTTCCCAGTAGCGAGGTTGTTTAGTTCACCTGCTGACTCTTTGACATAAGAAATTTTATGGGAAATTAAGACACAGAGATGTTAAGTTACTGATGCATAGTCCTGGGGGAGATAGGAGGAAGAGGACTGTTATTTGACCGTAGTTTGTCTCCAGAGTTTTTGTTTTAGCCACTGAGTATTTGCAGACTATAGTGTGTATTACAATCACTTGGAAGACTTACTAAAGCAGATTTAGAGGCTGGGTGCAGTGGCTGTAATCCTAACACTCTGGGAAGCCGAGGCAGGTGGATTGCTTGAGCTCAGGAGTTCGAGACCAGCTTGAGCAAAAGCGAGACCCATCTCTACTAAAAATAGAAAAAATTATCCGAGAGTTGAGGTTGGTGCCTGTGTTCCCTGCTACTGGGGAAGCTGAGGCAAGAGGATCGCTCAGGCCCAAGAGTTTGAGGTTGCTGTGAGCGATGATGCCACATTATTCTACCCGGGCGACAGAATGAAGCTCTATCTTAAATAAAACAAAACAAAACCCAACAAATAACAGATTTCTGGGCTGCGCCCTGGAATTTCCAATTCAGAGAGTCTATCAAGTTCCCAGGAGATGCTGGTTCTGCGGGTTCAGGGACCACACACAGAGCCAGGGCGCTAAGCTATGCTGCCTCAGAGCTGTGCCCATGTTTATGAGCATCAGGAAAATGCTGGTTTCTTGTTACTCTTATCTTAAAAACAAAGCAGAATTTTGCTAGAATCCTATAGCAGGCTTGTTGGTAGCATATGTCATATATCTATTTTTCAGCTGGCAAGGGATGGGTTACTTTTATATATAAGTACCAGTCAGACCTCCCCCTGACTTGGCTTTAGTCCTCAAAGCTGCTAGCTGTGTTCCTACTCAGTGGGAAAGGTTTGGAATGGATCATGGGAGTGCTCCACTCCATTTTTTTTTTTTTTTAACTGAAAGAGTCTCAAGCTGTCACCCTCAGTAGAGTGCCGTAGCATCACAACTCTCAGCCACCTCAAACTCTTGGGCTTAAGTGATTCTCTTGCCTCAGCCTCCCGAATAGCTGGGACTACAGGCACCCACCACAACTCCCAGCTAATTTTTTTTCTTGCAATTGTCATTGTTGTCTTACCTGGCCCAGGCTGGGTTCGAACTCGCCAACTTCAGTGTATGTGGCCGGCGCCCTACCTACTGAGCTACGGGCACTGCCAGGGAGTGCTCCACTCCAAATCCATAGTGTTTACAGAACCTGCTACATGCATGGTTCTCAGATGACTATGAGTCGTTTCAGGGATGCAGGAATAATCCGTTGTGTTAAATTTGTTGAAACAACATAAGTTGCTCTTTAAAGTATCTCCTTCACTGGAGATTTTCAAGGAGAATGTGTGTTTATGTTCTTAGAAGTAGTTATAAAGTCAAATCACCACAAGGACTATGCACGTGCTGGAATAGTATTTTTTGCTGTTTAATTATGAACAGTTTTAAACATAAAGAAAAAAATAGACTTGTACATTGAATACTCATATGCCCACCTAGATTCAACAGTGAATACTTCCTTTTCATGGAACCTGTCCTCATCTGTCTATCCTACAGTGACCTCTCCCTCTTGAAATTCCTCTGACAGTGATTCACAATCATGACTATACTTTTATGAGTTTCTTTTTTTTTTTTTTTTCTTAGTTGCCCATGGATTGAGTGCCATGGCATTATAGCTCACAGCAACCTCAAACTCTTGGGCTCAAGCACATCTCTTGCCTCAACCTCCCAAGTATCTGGGACTCCAGGTGCCCACCACAATGCTGGGCTATTTTAGAGACACGTTTTTTTCTTGCTCAGGCTGGTCTTGAACCCGTGAGCTCAAGCAATTCACCCGCCTCGGCCTCCTAGAGTGCTAGGATTACAGGCTTGAGCCACCGCACCTGGCCTAGTACTAGGATTTTTTTTTTTTTTTTTTGAGACAGAGCCTCAAGCTGTCACCCTGGGTAGAGTGCTGTGGCATCACAGCTCACAGCAATCACCAACTCCTGGGCTTCAGCGATTCTCTTGCCTCTGCCTCCCAAGTAGCTGGAACTACAGGCGCCTGCCACAAGGCCCCACTATTTTTTGGTTGCAGCTGTCATTGTTTGGTGGGCCTTGCCTGGATTCAAACCCGCCAGATCAGGTGTATGTGGCTGGCGCCTTAGCCACTTGAGCTGTAGGTGCTGAACCTAATGCTAGGATTTTTTTATGAGCTTTTAAAAGTACTAAAGTTCCATCCCCAAAGAGTCTGACCTTATTGATTTCTGGTGGGAATCTATAATTTAAAATACCACCTAACTATCTCTAAATAGTATAGTCAGAGATGAGGGATGAGAACCACAGCCCTCACTCAAATATCTCTTCATTTGTAAGTACAATTGGAACTGGTTGGATTTCGGGACAGTTATTAAAATAATGAGTGGTGGTATTGGTAGAGTCAGTCGTAAGGCCATTCCACAGCTTAGCCAGTGTAGAACAGTCAAGCTAGTAGTGGACAGAACAGTTAGGGGAGGGTCCCTAAGAGGGTAAGAACCCTGGGGAAGGTACAGGATGGAATTAGTTTGAGATATATAGTGTCGTACACTCAAGTGATGAATGGCATTCTCAGAAGGGGAGGCAAAATCAAATCACCGGAGAAACAAAGCTTGCACCTAAATGAATGAAGCTGACAAGGCAATATGTCAGTAGCATGGTTGGCCTGTGGCCCCCAGAGTGAGTCACCTTCAGCCTAATGTAGTCCTGCAGCAGCGCACAGCTCAGAATGGTTAGATTTATATGTATTTGAACAGGACTCATAAATTTTTTTTTTTTTTGGCTGGGGCTGGGTTTGAACCCACCACCTCTGGTATATGGGGCTGGTGCTCTACTCCTTTGAGCCACAGGTGCTGCCCCCAGGACTCATAAATTGATAATTTCAAATGAACAAAAGTTTTAAAGTAGTCTGTGGGTCAGACTAATTTAAATTATGGACTGCAGGTTGTACCCTGTTTTAAAAGACAGAATAAGTGGCCGGGCAAGGTGGCTCAGACCTGTAATCCTAGCACTCTAGGAGGCCGAGGCGGGTGGATTGCTTGAGCTCACAAGTTCGAGACCAGACTGACCAAGCGAGACCCTGTCTCTCTTAAAAACAGAAAAAAACGGAGATTGCTTGAACCCAAGAGTTGGAAGTTGATGTGAGCTAGGACGCACTGGTACTCTACCCAGGGTGACAACCTGAGACTCTGTCTAAAACAAAGAAAAAAAAAGACAAAAGTGTTGGGCTGGGAAGAATCCAAGAATTAGATTTCAAGGCTCACGTGGGCCTGGAAACCTCAGCAAACTTGCACACCAAGGATCATTATATATTCTCACCTTCTGAAGTACAGCTTCTTAGGTTGCAGAGGTGAAACTTTGTTGATAGAGTAGTAATACATCATTTTCAGTCATTTAAAAATATTTGTTAAGTGCAAATTCTGTTCTATACACTAGAACCATAGCAGTGAACCATGCACATGGAACTTACAGTCTAGTGGGAGTCAGAATAAAATCGAATAACATGTATTAGAGGAGAAGGAATACAGTAAATCAGGGAAGGGACTACGACACACCAAGTGAGGGGAAAGCATTTTACGCAGAAGGGCCAGGAAAGTCCTCCCTGAGCATGTGTGGCATGCGGTAGCAGTCAGGTGTTTGAGACCTTTACACACATATTAATAATTATCAATTTTATATCAATTATCATTTCATAGAAGGAGAAGCTGAAGTGCTGGTAGCTAACTAATTTGCCAGAGGTTACACTAGCAGGAGACAGAGATGGGTTCCAAATCCCAACTGTGTGATTTGAGCCCACTATCTTCACCACCATCCACTTTCCCTTCTTAAGCCTGAGCAGGCAAGTGGCAGTATGAGGTAAAGGAAGGGGTGAATCCTGCTGTATGAAGTTTACTCATTGGTGGGTTATTTGCCACCCCCACTCTCAGGTTCGGCTGCTTCAATTAGAACATAAGTGCTTAGACCAACTAGTTTTCTGACACTTTTCAAACTCAGCAAGATGATTATTTGCTGTTCAATTGTGTGTGTGTGTGTGAGATGTCTTCCTTTTCTCCCTGCCTAGTTTTGTTTGTTTGTTTTGAGACAGCGTCACTCTGTCGCCCTGGGTTGAGTGCTGTAGCGTCATAGCTCACAGCAACCTCAAATTCTTGGACTTGAGCAATCCTCTTGCCTCAGCCTCCCAGTGTAGTTGGGACTACAGGTGCCAGCCACCGTGCTTGGCTAATTTTTCTATTTTTAGAAGAGACAGGTCTCGTTTTTTCTCAGGCTGGTCTCAAACTCCTGAGCTTAAGCAATCCACCCACCTTGGCCTTCCAGAGTTCTAGGATCACAGGCGTGAGCCACCGCACTCAGTTCTCCCTGCCTAGTTTTAAGACTCCCTATGTGTAGGAGCTTTTATTTTGTTTTGCTGTTATGCTTCATAGCAGCTAGCTGGGATTTTGACAGTCATAGGTGCATGGATAACACTGGCTGGACATAGATAGGGGAATGATGGCATTTGACCCCTGGGCGACAAGATCACAATCCATAGTAGGGTCTAGAAATCTTTGCTACCTTGCTCAGGGAAGCCTTTGATTCTCATTCTAAGCTGTAGGAAAGGCAGACTCCTGGATGAGCAGGGGTGTGTTTTGTGTTAAAGGTGTTGGTGGCATTCAGGGATGTGGCTGTGGACTTTACCCAGCAGGAGTGGAGATTGTTGAGCCCTGCTCAGAGGATCCTGCACAGGGAAGTGATGCTGGAGACCTATAACCACCTGGTCTCACTGGGTAAGAACAGCTTCCCTTAGCATTTAAAGTTTTCCCCACAAGGTGTTTGCCACTCATCAAGAGCAAAGCCTACTGATGGAGCACCTTTGCCTTAGAGTTGGGCTTAAAAACAATAATTTACTTTGTTCTCTAAATATGGATTTATTAGATTTCAAACCAGGTAAATTGGTGTATTGATATTATGTATGATACTGTTTCCAGGCCTCTTTCCCAAGGCTGAGGCTTTCTTT
This sequence comes from Perodicticus potto, assembly GCA_963574655.1. Lineage (NCBI taxonomy): Eukaryota > Metazoa > Chordata > Mammalia > Primates > Lorisidae > Perodicticus > Perodicticus potto. The sequence goes on along the minus strand of CAUYRH010146608.1, from coordinate 2,167 downwards.
TTACTTTATCTTGCTCAAAACCCAGAAGACTTTTCAATTACCAAGTGTTAATATGCTGTTTTTCTGAATGGAATCACCTTTTTTTTTTTTTTTTTTTGAGACAGAGCCTCAAGCTGTCACCCTGGGTAGAGTGCTGTGGCATCACAGCTCACAACAACCTCCAATTCCTGGGCTCAAGCGAGTCTCCTGTCTCTGCTTCCCAAGTAGCTGGAACTACAGGTGCCCGCCACAACGCCTGGCCATTTTTTTTGGTTGCAGCCGTCATTGTTGTCTGGCCGGTCCAGGCTGGATTTGAACCCGCCAGCTCAGGTGTACGTGGCTGGCGCCTTAGCCCGCTGAGCCACAGGTGCCGAGCCTGGAATCACCTTTTTATCTAGCACTTCTACTTCTGAAAGGTAACTATTCATAGGTCTTTTGTACCCTCTGGATTCCCCACCCATTTTTTACACACACACACACACACACACACACACACATCCCTATTATACAGAGTATCCATAAAATTCATGTGCAATTGCATATGAACTTTATAGAGACCCTGTATACATATATATTTTTTTATAAGAAGCTGCTAATTTTTTAAATTTCAAAATACTAAGGGGGTGTAAATGTTTTAGGTTACTTGGATCACTTTTGTAATGCTTCAGTCTCAGCTAAAGGTGTGCCTGTCACACAAAAAGTATTCATAGTACCCATTAGTAGGTTTTTACCCTTCCTCTCCTTCCCCCTCCTTCCCTATCCATTAGTGCTCTGAGTTCTAGAATTGCCTCTTGAGCCCATAACCAAAAATCTCCTTGTTTTCTTCCCTATGAACAGAAATTCCATTTTCTAAACCAAAACTCATTACTCAGCTGGAGCAAGGAGAGGAGCCCTGCAGAGAGGAGAGAACGTGTCTGCTGGACATCCATCCAGGTGAGCGCAAGCACGGGGTAGACTAAATAGTGTACAGCTTGGCAGATAGGGAGGGAGGAGGCATCTCTGAGGTCCTGGAAAGAAGCTCTTCTCCAGGCTTCCTGGGCCACTGGTAAGACTGCCTGGCAGGGACTTCCTTTTATTATTTTCAGTTGAGGCAGGACTTCCCTGGTTTCCTTGTCTCTTCCCTCTACCAAAGTTTCCTTCCTCCTTTGTCTCACCTTCTCCATCATGCTTAGCCTTTCCCCATTCACGGCTTGCTTTCTGTCCTCCTGATCTTAAAAACTATACCTACTTCATGAGCATATGTCTACCATCCTCTGGATAGGTTCCAGTTTCTCTTATGCTAAGATTAATTATCTCTACCTCTCCAATTTCCATAATTAAAAAAATTATTGGGGGCGGCGCCTGTGGCTCATCCAGTAGGGCGCCGGCCCCATATACCGAAGGTGGCGGGTTCAAACCCAGCCTCGGCCGAACTGCAAAACAGAAAAATAGCTGGGCGTTGTGGCGGGTTTGTAGTCACAGCTACTCGGGAGGCTGAGGCAAGAGAATCGCCTAAGCCCAGGAGTTAGAGGTTGCTGTGAGCTGTGTGACGCCACGGGACTCTACCGAGGGGCGAGAAAATGAGACTCCTCTGTCTCTACAAAAAAAAAATTATTGGGGTAGCACCTGTGGCTCAAAGGAGTAGGGTGCTGGCCCCATATGCCAGAGGTGGCGGGTTCAAACCCAGCCCTGGCCAAAAAAAAAAAATTATTGCATACTTAAGATTATAGCAAGCTAAGATAATAAAATGAATACTCATGTGTCCACACCCCAGGTTAAGAAGTAAAACATTACCTAAACAGTTGAAGCCTTCATTTCCCCTTCCCAGATTGTATCCTATACCTCCCCAGACCTCTGCATAATATTGAACTGTTTTTCAATATTAGGGATTTATAATTCCCATGCATAGTTTTACTCTTTACTTCATATATATGGATCCTTCAATCATCTAGATTGTTGTTTTGGTTTCATTGATTTTCTGTATTATTCATCTATTTCCTATTTAAGTGATTTTAAGTTTTTATCTTGTTTTCTCCCTTCTATTGTCTTTAGGCTTAATTTTCTCTTCTTTTTTTTTTTTTTTTTTTGAGACAGAGCCTCAAGCTGTCACCCTGGATAGAGTGCAGTGGCATCACAGCTCACAGCAACCTCCAATTCCTGGGCTCAAGCGAGTCTCCTGCCTCTGCCTCCCAAGTAGCTGGGACTGCAG
>CAUYRH010146607.1:0-11051 GCA_963574655.1 Perodicticus potto | reverse complement strand
CTCTCACCGCTCCTGAGCTGGGAAAACAGCACAGACCAGTACAGCCCACGCCCTGTCCACACCCCTCGAGAAAGTGTCCAAGAATCTGGACTCCGTGGGGGACAGACCTCCAGACCTCAGGGTGAGAGTGGAGGGGAGTGCCGGGAGTTCCAACTTGCAGGTAGAGAATATATACAGTTTTATGCTTGGCAGGAGAGTGCCCCCGCACCCTAGTAGGGGAAGGAGGTCCGGTTTTTAAAGGGTCTCTCCCTTGGGGTAGAGTGGGAGGAAATCTGAACTCTGCTCGCTTGTTTGTATGGAGGTATGGAGTATATTGCAAGCCGCTCTCATGGGGGAGGGGACTCCTGTCCGCTTGGTGATGTGCTCTGTACCTTTAATTTGTATCCTTGGGGTTGCATGTCACTCCAGCAGGGTCGATATGCGTTCTTCGACCTTCTCTTTTGGCTCAGTTCCAAACTGTTGGCTTTCTTGCTAAATGAGCATCTGCAGAAAGCTGGCTACAAACCGCCATCTTGGCTTCTCCCCTCAGGTCAGTAACCTTAATCACATCTGCAAGATCCCTTTCGCCATGTAAAGTAACATATTCACAGGTTCCAGGGATTAGGACATGGACATCTTCAGGTAGCTGTTAAGATGCATACCAAAGTTGCCCTGCCCTCCAACCCCTCAAAGAGTAGTCTAATATCAATAATTTTATTAATTTTTAAAATTTATTGTTGAGACGGGGTTTTTTTGGGGGGGGGAGTTGTGTGTTTGTTTGGTTTTTTGAGAAGAGGTTTTACCATGGTGCCCAGGCTGGTATCAAACTCTTGGCCTCAAGTTACCTATTACCTCAGCCTCCCAAAGTGCTAGGACTACAGGCCTATGCCACCATCCTTGGCCAGTGAAAATTTCTTAATAATAAGACAACCACAAAGTTTGCTGCATCAGTTGATTCTTCCTTTCACTTTGCCTTTACAACTTGGCTAATTGTTCAACACCAGAGGCCTGGGTCTTCACCTTTCTCTGCCTTCAACAAGCTTTCCTCAATAAGTTTAATCATTTAAAGTCAGGTCAATATATTCACTTAAGTTTTTAAAGGGGAAGAACCTGGTGCAGGCTGTATCAGAGAGATAAAGTAGGGAAGGAGGACAGATTTGAAGTTTGACTCATTGTTGCTGGCTTCGAAGAAGGAGGAAGTTCGAGACCAGCCTAAACAAGAGCAAGACCCCATCTCTAAAAATAACCGAGTGTTGTGGCTTGTGCCTGTAGTCCCAGCTATTTGGGAGGCTGAGGCAAGAGGATTGCTTAAGCCCAAGAGTTTGAGGTTGCTGTAGCCATGACGCCAGAGCACTCTGCCCAGGGCAACAAAGTGACACTCTGTCTCAAAAAATAAATAAAGTCAGAGATGGGCAACTCTTACTTTTACTTGAACATTTATTTAGAGGTCTTATTTCAATATTGTTCTGATGGAAAATAGGAAGGCCCAAGACAGACGGGGAACAGCCAAACACACACGTTTATCAATTAAGCTTGCCTTTATATTGGCACGGTTTATGGTGCCCCAAAACAATTACAATAGTAAGTCAAAGATCACTAATCACAAATCAGCATAACTGACACAATAATGATAAAAAGTAATGCAGAAATTACCAAAATGTGACACAGAGACATGAAGTGAGCACATGCTGTTGGAAAAATGGTAGCCATAAACTTGTCCCATGCAGGATTGCTACAAACCTTCAATTTAAAAAACATAATATCTGCACAATAAAGTGAAATCAACTGAGGTTTGATTATTATATTAACAATGCACATGTATTAACATTTGACAAAATAGACTTTAAGACAAAATATAATTAGAGAAAAAGAGGGAAATTACATAATAAATGATAAAAGAGTCAATACATCAGGAAAATATAACAATTATAGGTTGGGTATGGTGGCTTCATGCCAGTGATCCCAGCACATTGGGAGGCCAAGGTGAAAGGATTGCTTGAGCTTGGGAATTCAAGACCAGCCTGGGCAACATAGCAGGAGCCCATCTCTACAAAAAATAAAAATTAGTGGGGCTTTATTAAGCATACCTATAGTCCCAACTACTTGGGAGCTAAGGCAGGAGGATCACTTCTGCCCATCAGTTTTAGGTTTCAGTGAGCTGTGACCAGTTTACTGCACTCCAGCCTGGGTGACAGAATAAAATATCTAAAAAATTACTTTATGCGTTTATGCACCTAAAATCAGAGCTTCAAAATAACTTAAGCAAAACTAACAGAATTAAAGGGAGAAAAAAAATCATCAATTATAGTGAAAGATGTCAAGAGCCTGCTTTTGATAATCAACAGAACAACTGGACATAAAAAAATCAATAAAAAGGCTAAGTGCCTGTAGCCCAAGTGGCTAAGGCGCCAGTCACATACACCAGAGCTGGCCTCTAGATTGGCACGATTTATGGTGCCAATAAATCCAGCCAGGGCCTGCCAAACAACAATGACAACTACAACAAAAAATAGCCAGACATTGTGGCAGGCACCTGTAGTCCCAGCTACTTGGGAGACTGAGGCAAGAGAATCACTTAAGCCCAGGAGTTGGAGGTTGCTGTGAGCTATGATGCCACAGCATTCTACCCAGGGTGACACCTTGAGGCCCCGTCTCAAAAAAAAAATCAGTAAAGATATAGAATATCTAAAAAACACAACAATTCAGGGATTGGTAAATTATGGTCTATGGGACAAAGCTCACAAAGAAAGGTTTATTGGAAAACAGCTATACCCATTCATTTATGTATTTTCTATGGTTATCTATGGCTGCTTTTGCAGAATTGAGTAGATGCAAAAGGGACTATGTAGCTCACAAAGCTTGAAATATTTACTATCTGGTCCTTGATAGAGAAGGTTTGCTAGCCTCCTGGTATAAACTGTCTCGACCTAATTGATATTTATAGAACACTATACCCAATGATTGTAGAAAATACATTCTTTCAACTGCATATAATGATAACTTCATGAAAATAGACCAAAGTTAGGCATAAAATATCCCTTAGTAGACTTCAAAAGATTGAAATCTTACAACATATGTTCTCTGACCATAATGCAATTAAATTGGAAATCAATAAACGTATCTAGAAAAGCCTCAAATATTTAGAAATTAAGCCACACACTTCTACATATTATATATTTTTTCACCAAACTGATTATTTAAATAATAATAATGAGTCAAAGAAGATATTTTATAGGAAATTAGAAAACATTTCAGGCTCGGCACCTGTGGCTCAATAGGCTAAGGCACCAGCCACATACACCTGAGCTGGCGGTTTCGAATCCAGCCCGGGCCTGCCAAATAATAATGACGGCTGCAACCAAAAAAAAAAAACAGCTGGGCGTTGTGGCGGGTGCCTGTAGTCCCAGCTACTTGGGAGGAGGAGGCAGGAGACTCCTTTGAGCCCAGGAATTGGAGGTTGCTGTGAGCTGTGATGCCACAGCACTCTACCCAGGGTGACAGCTTGAGGCTCTGTCTCAAAAAAAAAAAAAAAAGAAAGAAAAAGAAAACATTTCAAACTGAAGGATAATGAAAAGTAGCACACTAAAATTTATGTGTGGAAATGAAACACAAAATGGGATAGAAGAAAAAAATAATAAAGGTTAGGGTAGAAATCAATAAAATTGAAAACAGAAAAGCAACAGAGAAAATTAACAAAGTAAAAAGTAAGATCTTTAAAAAGATTAATGAAATTAATAAATTTCATGAAAGACTGTTCAAGAAAAAACAGACAAACTAGAATTTATCAATATCAGGAATTAGGTCTCTCATATGATTTGTTTCCTGTTTGTTCCTTCTGGTTTTAGACCTTCTGTTTTCTTTTTGCAAACTTCTTTGGGGTTATTTAAACATTTTTTAGTATTTCACTTGGATTTCCCACTGTGATTTTGACTATATCTCTTGTATAGGTTGTTTAATGTCTTCTCAATGGATTACAATATATGTAACTGTTTCACAATCTAACTTGGAGTCAATATTTTGCCATTTCAAGTGTAAGGTAGAAATCTTAACCACTATATAAACTCCTTCACCCTTCCCTTTGGGTTATGATGTCTATATATTACATCTACATACACTGAAGATCCCACAACACAATCTTATATTTTTTGTTTTTAACAGTCAAATGTACTTTAAACAACTCAAGAAGAGAAAATTAGTTATTCTATTAACCAGAATTTTATAATTTGTTACTCTTCCTTCGTTCATGATACTCCAAGTTTCTTTCTGGTACCATTTTCTGCTACTCAAACCAGAACTAAAGAACTTCCCTTGGAGCTCTCTCTAACCGTGTCCCAATTTCCACTTCTGGAATTCACAATGTATTGCATTCAGGATAGCAGGTACCAAAGGAACAAAAATGAAACTCATTGGTATTTCATTGGTATTTCAAGTTTTGATTGACTTCTTCACTTAGCCTGGTACTGTTTACTTTTCAGTGTCCTATAGGGGATCCATGCATTCTGTTCAGGTTTTATAGTGGTGTTCAGTGGCGGAGAGAGAACAGAGTATGTTTACTTTATTGTTACCCAGAATAAGAATCCCAATATATGAGATTAAAGAAAATGCATCACTACAGCTCTTACAGATATGAAAGAGATAATAAAGGAATATTATAATAAATTTATAACAATACATTTGATAATTGCTTGAAAATACAACTTACTAAAACTAACACAAATAGAAATTGTATATCTGAACAGCTTTATATTTATTAAAGAAATTAAATTTGTTATCAAAAACTCTCAGAGAAAAACCCAGCCTGCTATGGTTTCACTAACGAATGTTGTCAAATATTTAAGGAAGAAATGGTACCAATCTTACACAAACTCTTTCAGAATACAAAGAATAAAGAAAGGTTCACTACCCAATTTGTTTTATGAGACCCTGATACCGAAGACCTTACAAGCCATAAATATAAAAATCATTCACAAAACATAAGTAAATCAAATCCAATAATTATATAACACATTGTAGAAAAGTGAGGTTTATCCCAGGAAATGAAAATTGGTTTGATAATCAAAGGTAACACTATATTAAGGTAATAAAGGAAAAGCCAATATTAATATTTCAATTGATTCAGAAAAAACATTTGACAAAATTCAATAATCATGCATGATGAAAAAAATGATTTTAGCTCTCAGCAAACTGGAAACAAAAGAGAATTTGTTTGCTTTTATCTACAAAAATCCTACAACTAATTAATTTAATTTTGCTTTGGTTTTTTTGAGAAGCAGTCTCACAGGCTGACCTGAAATCTGAGCTCAAGAATTCGTAGCATCTCAGCCTCCCAAGAAGCTGAGGTACTTGGTTTACAACTAGTTAATTCTTATTGATTGACTAAACACTTTTCCCTAATACTGGACAGAAGGCAAGCTTCTCTGTTCTTACAATTCTATTGTACTGGAAATCCAGGCCAGTTCAAGAAGGCAGGGAAAAAACATAACAAAAAGCATATAGATTGAAAAAGAAGGCATAATCATTGGCATAGAAAATTGTAAGGGCTGGGCACTGTGGCTCACACCTGTAATCCTAGCACTTTGAGAGGCCAAGGCATTAGGATTGCTTGAGGACAGAAGATCAGCCCAAGATCAGCCTGGGCAACATAGCAAGACCCTGTCTCTAACGGGCTTGTTGGTGTTGCTGGGAGGGCTTCATTTGTTTCCATCCACACAGATTTTATATTTCTTGACTTTTGTGTATATCAAAACTTTCGTAATGACCCATGTACTTTCTGATTGACTAATTTAATACAATAAGTTTGTATTTGTATTTAAAAATATACCTCAGCCAACTTTATGCTGCAATTAGGAGCATCCAAAAGGTAGCAGAGGAAAAGAAAGAGAAAGGAAGGAGACAAAGAAACAAAAAGGCAGGAAGGAATGTAAAGGGATAGAGAATGCAAATGATGACTTCCAGGTCAGATGGGGATTCCTACAGAGATTAGGAGGAACACAGAGACAGGGAAAATAGTGCCGAAGGTGAGATGAGATCTATTTCACACAGGCGCAGGGCAGTGATGGGGACAAAAGCAAAGCTATGGTATGTGGAGGGGAAAGGAGGAGAGGGAAATGGAGGCATAAAGTGTGGACAAGTGACTGAAGAAGCTCAGGTGTGGAGCAAGTAAGACAGAATGCTAGGGGTGCCTACACGGCTATGATGTCTGGTGTGTATTTGTTATAACATGAGGAGGACAGCACACTTAAAAACTCATGAGAGGCTAACACAGTAGCTCACACCTAAAATCCTAGCACTCTAGGAGAGTAAGGTGGGAGGATCGCTTGAGTGAGGATTTCAAGAACAACGTGACTCTCAAGACTGAGACCGTGGTCCCTACAAAAAACAGAAAAATTACCTGGGCATGGTGGCCCCTGCCTATAGTACCAGCTCTTGGGGAGGCTGAGGCAGGAGGATCACTTAGGCCCAGGACTTTGAGGATGCAGAGAGCTATGATGACACCATAACAATTTAGCCTGGGTGACAGAGCAAGACAAAATAAACAAAACAAAAACATACAAAATCTTGTGGAGAAAGCTAGTAAAGGCTCGGCGCCCATAGCACAGTAGGTTACTGCGCTGGCCACATACACCAAAGGTGGTGGGTTTGAACCCGGCTGGGGCCAGCTAAATAACAATGACAACTGCAACAAAAAATAGCTGGGCGTTGTGGCAGGTGTCTGTAGTCCCAAATACTTGGGAGGCTGAGGCAAGTCAATCCCTTAAGGCCAAGAGTTTGAGGTTGCTGTGAGCTGTGACGCCATGGCATCCTACCAAGGAAGACATAGTAAGACTCTGCTCAAAAAAAAAAAAACAACCTTCTCCTGCAGCCTAACATAAGGTTGATCTTGTGCTTTTCAACACCATTCGACTGCCAATTCACCACTGCTTTCATCTCGCGAGGTCTCATGCTTGTTAGGAGAGCTAAATCCCTCTCCATGCCCTTTCCACCCAGTTGTTCCATTATTGAACTTTACAGGTATTTCTTATAACTCTCACTCCTCCTAGCCATAGGCTATGTGGGCTGCGACACATCCCTTTTGTACTCTCACCCCCACATTCCAGACACATGGAGTCAGTGCCCAAGTGATGTGCAAAATTATCTAGAACCACATTTAGTTACTGAACAACTGAGGCACAATCAAGCTGAGTAAAGTTTGTTCAAGGTCACAAAGCTGATGATTAACTAACTGACCAGAATTCTGGTACATCAGCTAATCTTTGAACTCATCCTACCTTCTAATTGAACTGAAAAAATAATTCCTGGGTGCAGGAATAAAGTGCAGGTTTTCTAGAGAAAAGAGAAGTGGTGCCAATGAAATATAATAGGACAACTTGATACCTTAGGGGAGTTTAATTAGACTCCTATTGCAGGTTTTGGAACAGAGAAATGCTGCAGAGAAAATTAAATTGTTGCAGAAATCAGGGCCCAGATACACATCCTTCCCTGAAGGGCTTGTGATGTGCTGGGAGGTCTATAACAGGTGAACCAGGCAAGAAGAGCATGGGGAGAGCTTCAGAGCCAGAGGGAACTGGGCTAAGTCCCACACCAGCTGTGAGGCCTTGGCAGAGTGACTTCATCTCTCTGGGCCTCAGTCTCCTCACATGTGAACTAGAGAAGGCAACAGCACCTGTCTTCCAGGGCCATTGCGAGAACTCTTGCATTCAACCAATCCTTAATGAGGCCATGCATTACCCCAGGCCCTGGGCTGGGGATCATGTACAGAATAGCCAACAGGACAGACCAAGTTCTGGGGCTGTGGGTTCATTCTGAAGGGGAACAGGTAAACAATGGGTGAATAAGCAATTTGCTAAAGTTTTTGTGACAACAAAAAGAAAAAAATCAGTAATGGTAGAGAATGACTTGGTGAGTGAGGGCAGGGAGGATTTTTTATTTGAGTAGTCAGGGAAGTCTTTTTCTTGGAATGATGAGGAAAAACAGCTGTGGGAAGGATCTTCATTCAAAGCAGAGAACAGCAAAGGCTCCAGGGGTAGGTCCAAGCAAACGACATGTTTGAGAGATGAGATAAGGCCAGCAAGGCAAGCACAGGGTGAAAGTGTGCAGGTGAGACAAGGTGAGGCCTGAGGTAGAGGCAGCAAATTGCCAGCCAGGGCCCTGGAGGGCATGGCTAGGAGCTGATGTTCCTAGTGTATTGAGGGATCTTGAGAGGCTCTAAGCAGGAACATTCTGTATTCAAAAAATAGTTTACATTTTAAGAAGGACACACTGCCTGACAGAGAATGGACTGGGAGAAGTAAGAGAGGAAGCAGGAAGAGAATGTAGCAGGCCATGGCAGGGGCACAGGCCGGAGAAAAGTGTGGCTGTGTGGTTAGAAGCAGGCAGAGTCATAATCTGCTTTGGGTGGAAAGCTGGCAGGACCTGTGAGCAGACCAGCCACGTGTGGCAGGAAGGTGGAAGATGTCGCTTGGTGGGGGAGCTTTAAGATGGAGGAAGACAGGTGGCAAGGCAGATTGGGAGATGAAATCAAGAGTGCTTTTTGGTCACATTGAATCTAAAAAGATAAGTTGCAATGCAAGTAGAGATGCTAAAGGAGGCATTGGGATATAGGAGCAGGGTGCTCACAGAAAAGAGAAGAGGAAGCTGAGGGGACACAAGCTGAGAGGCAAGAGGAATGTGTGGGGTGGGCAGGTGGGTGTGTGGCGCACACACATTTTCTCTCTTCTCTGCTTTATTGGTTAGTGATCAAGAAACATGTGGAACTATTTTTGTTTGTTTTGTTTTATTTGAGACAGAGTCCCACTCTGTTGCCCTGGGTAGAGTGCTGTGATAACCTCAAACTCCTGGGCTCAAGTGATCCTTATTGCCTCGCCCTCCCTAGTAGCTAGGACTACAGGCATCCATCACTACACCCAGCTAGTCTTTCTATTTTATAGAGATGGAGTCTTGCTCTTGCTGAGGCTGGTCTGGAACTTCTGAGCTCAAGCAATCCACCTACCTTGGCCTCCCAAAGAGCTATGATTATAGGTGTGAGCCCACCCTGCAACTATGTTTAACAACAACAAAAAAAGCTTCTATATGGTAAAGTGGCATTTTGCCTATGCCATATGGTTGTCATGAGGATTACATGAATTAATACACATTAAGATGCTTTGGAAAGTGCCTGGCACATACTCAGAGCTTGTTACATATTATTTTTACTTTAATTCAAATGGAAAAAGACTAGATTACCCAGCAAGGGTCTTCGCATAACTTTCCATCCATTTTGAAAAAATGGCCAGGCACAGTGGCTCATGCCTGTAATCCTAGCATTCTGGGAGGCCAAGGTGGGTGGATTGCTTGAGCTCACGAGTTCCAGACCAGTCTGAGAAAAAAACAAGACCCCATCTCTACTAAAGATAGAAAAACTGAAGCAAGAGGATCGCTGTAGTCTGAGTTGGAGATTGCTGTGAGCTATGATGCCATAGCACTCTACCCAGGGTGACTCTGTCTCAAAAAAAAAATAGAAAGAAAGAAAAAGAAAAAATGACAGATGCTTTACCTGATACTTACATGAAAATAAATTTTATATAGATAAATAAGTGCATGGAAGAAATAACACCAGAAAAGTATGAGAAATGAGTATGAATTGTTAGTTGTCTAATCTTGACAAAAAGCAGGCCTTTTAAAACTACATGGGAAAACCCAAACCCAATATGAAAAGGATAATTTGTTTGGTCACATACAAAATTCTGCATGGCAAAAACTCAAAACACAAAAAAACAAAAAACCCTGTAAATTATGCCAACAATAAGTAAGAGGCAAGTAAGATATATGTCACATTATAATATACGAAAAGCAGATGATGAATTTACCCAAAACACAAATAGTTCCTAGAAATTGATAAATGACCCAATAAGTCACTTATTTTCACAAGAGAAAATATAAATCATTAAGAAACATGTGAAAAGTGGCTTTGCCTTTTACCCATCAAGTTTGACCCAGCTTTCTCAGACATTGATCCTGGGAATATGAATTGCCACAACCTTTTTTGGATGATCTGGCAAATTAAAAAAAGGTGTGTATCATTTTACCCAGTGATTTCTATTTTAGGAATTCAGACAAAAGACATGAAAAGCACCAACATGATGGATATCCCAATTATCCTGCTTTGATCATTATATATTTTATTCTTGTATCAAAATTTCACATGGACCCCATAAATAGAGGACGTCCATTAATTTCGTGTGCACTTTATATTTTAAATCACACACAAACGTTATAGACACACTGTATATACAACTATCATATATCCATAAAAATTAAAAGTTTAGGCTTGGTGCCTGTGGCTCAATAGGCTAAGGCACCAGCCACGTACACCTGAGCTGGTGGGTTCGAATCCAGCCCAGGCCGCCAAACAACAATGACGGCTGCAACCAAAAAATGGCCAGGCGTTGTGGTGGGCTCCTGTAGTCCCAGCTACTTGGGAGGCTGAGGCAAGAGAATGGCCTAAGCCCAGGAGCTGAAGGTTGCTGTGAGCAGTGAAGCCACAGCACTCTACTAAGGGCAACAAAGTAAGACTCTGTCTCAAAAAATAAAGAAAAGGGGGCTCGGCACCTGTGGCTCAGCGGGCTAAGGCACCAGCCATGTAAACCTGAGCTGGCGGGTTCAAATCCAGCCTGGACCCGCCAAACAACAATGATGGCTGCAACCAAAAAATGGCCAGGCATTGTGGCGGGCGCCTGCAGTCCCAGCTACTCGGGAGGTGGAGGCAAGAGACTTGCTTGAGCCCAGGAATTGGATTGCTGTAAGCTGTGATGCCACGGCACTGTATCTAGGGTGACAGCTTGAGGCTTTGTCTCAAAAAAAAAAAACATTTAAAAGTTTATTTATTTATTTATTTGTTTGTACAGATAGAGTCTCACTTTATTGCCCTCAGTAGAGTGCCGTGGCCTCACACTGCTCACAGCAACCTCCAACTCCTGGGCTTAGGCGATTCTCTTGCCTCAGCCTCCCGAGTAGCTGGGACTACAGGCGCCTGCCACAACGCCTGGCTATTTTTGTTTTGCAGTTCAGCCGAGGCTGGGTTTGAACCTGCTACC
>CAUYRH010146598.1:0-12101 GCA_963574655.1 Perodicticus potto | reverse complement strand
TTCTGTGCAGACGTTCTTCATGGGAATTCACTGTCGCATCATAGCGTCTCACCCAAACCCAGCTTCCTGAAGGCAGCGATTGTCTTGCTTACTTTTACGTTCTCCTTCCAGTCTTTTCTGGTCTTTGTCTTAATGATCTTTAAAATGAATTTGACCCCACATTACAAAAATCTCAAAACTGCAGATGCTGGCGTGGATGTAGAGAGAAGGGAACACTTTTACACTGCTGGTGGGACTGCGAACTAAACCTTTCTGGAATGAAGTATAGAGAACCCTCAAAGAACACAAGCTAGCTCTTCCATTTGATCCTGTAGTCCCATTACTGGGTATCTAATTAGAAAGAAAAAAACAATCCTTTTACCATAAGGACACTTGCACTAGACTGTTTATCGACGCTCAATTTACAATTGCCAAAATGTGGAAACAGCCTAAAAATGCCCACCAACCTAGGAATGGATTAACAAGTTGTGGTATACGTACACTACGGAATACTATTCAGCCATTAAAAAGATGGAGACTTTACATCCTCTTCGTATTAACCTGGATGGAAGTGAAACACATTATTCTTAGTAAAGCATCACAAGATTGGAGACAGAAGACTCCTACGTCCTCCATTCTGATATGAGAACAATTAATGACCTAGTGCATGGTGAGGAGTGGGGGAAGGGGAGAGCAGAGAGAGAGAAGAGGAGGCAGGAGCTGGCGGAAGGGAAGAGCAGAGAGAGGGAAGGAGGGAGGGAGTGGGGGGGTCACTATGTGTGACACATCTTTTGGGGGTGGGACACAATTCTAAGAGGGAATTTTCCTAACAAATGCAATCAATGTAATCTGGTTCTTTGTTACTGTCAATGAATCCCCATGAATAAAAAAAGAGGGGGGAGGGGGAGGAAGAGGATGCTTCAGATGACTCTGTTCTGCAGTTCCTGAGTCTTACAAAAGGCCCCCCAGGGCACTTCTAGAATCAGAACACAGCATCAAGGGAAGTCTGGCGTGATTGTCATGGTCCAGAAGGGGCACAAGTGAGCTTGTTCAATCCTGTGCATTGGACACCTCCTGGGCAGAGCAAGTTGGTCCTATTTTTTATGGTTACTTTGTATTCCCAGGACCACAGCTCAGAGATATGGAAGGGTAAAAATGTATAAGATAATCAAGTTATTTCTTAGTGAACTTTGTTCTGAATCAAGGAAAATGATGCATCTGTTTTATAAATTTTCATAACCAATGTTATATTTGGTTCTAAATATTGAGTGTAATACAGGCATTTCAAATTGGTGAATGATGCTGAAAATGACTGTAGAATTTATTCAGAAATCAGAATAATTATTTTGTAAAGAAGGATTTAAAATTGAAGAAAGTTATGTCTGAAAATACATCTTGAATTAGGCTGAAGCGTTATGATTTCATCTGACTATTATAAAGGGATAGTAAATAAAGACCGAATATTCCCAACCTAAAGAAGGAAAATAACTGAGGCAAATTCAATATGAGTAGAGAGATTATTTAAGCCTGTCTTGATGACTGCAATCCAGAAGGATGGATTCTAGTTGTCTTAAATATACACTGTGGTTAGCAGCATTTACAAGTGGATTTTTAAGGGAAATGAAGAGTTGTTTGCTAAGAATTTGCATTAAAATAACATAAGCTATGAATTGGGGAATTTGTTTCACAAATTTATGAAGCAAATTGAGAGAGAGAAAGACAGAAAGAAGTCCCACACTCATGTCCCTCTGGGCCTGTAAATTTTACATGGCTCAGGCTGCTCTGAACTATTTTTCTTTTCTTGGTATAAAGAGGAAAGAAAAGCTATCCTGGAAACGTGAACCCTGGGAGAATGCCAGCTTTAACTCCTTAATTGTGGGACTAAGGGTAAAGGATAAAGCCCGGCATCAGCTCCAACGTGTAAACATATAAACTGGAAAAACATTACAAAACTCTTCTAAGTCCGTGTAAGAGTGGTCGGTCTTTATAGTGAAATAATAGAGGAATTATTAACTCATAGTTTTCCAGTAAGGACTAAAATCAATTTTGTTCTGCTTAGATTTACTAGCAGTGTTATTCATAATGGCCCCAAAGTGGAAACAACCCAAATCATGTCTATCAGTTAACGAATAAATAAACAATTATCTATGCAATGTAATCTTTTTCTGTTGTAACAAATAACGAAGAACTGACATGTGCTGTGATACTGGTGGACCTTGGAAACAGTAAACTAAATGTAGAAAGGCACATACAAAAGATTATATATATTGTGTGATTTCATTTATATGAAATATCCAGCCAAGAAGATCCAGACAGAACATTGATTAGGGCTTGCCATGGGCTAGAAGGAGGGAAGTAGGGGATGAATTTATTTGGGATGATGAAAAGATGCTGGAGTTAGATAGTAGTGACAGTCACACAACATTCTGAACATAATAAAAACCTCTGAGGGCGGCGCCTGTGGCTCAAAGGAGTAGGTTGCCGTCCCCATATGCCGGAGGTGGCGGGTTCATACCCAGCCCCAGCCAAAAACTGCAAACAAAACAAAACAAAACACCTCTGAATTGTACATGTAAAGGTAGTGTAATATGCACCTGTCGTATGATCATTTCACTAGCAATCTAGATACCTATCAACAGGCAAAAGGATACCTACTGTGGTTTTCTATTAAACAGGACTGCCTGACAATAAAAGGAGTGAACTATTACGCATGTTGCAAGGTGGGTGAATCTCAAAATAATTATGCTGACTGAACAAAGACATACAAAAAGAAAGAAATACTTAGCATTTCACGTATATAAAATCCTAAAAGTAAATATTCTACAGTGATGGAAAAGGTTTAGTGGTTATAAGGAGACAGGGGTAGAAAGTGGGAGGAAGGGAATAAAGCAGCAAAGGGCAGACTTTAAGGGGACTTATGTGTTTGTTATCTTGATAATGGTCACAGTTTTATGAAGAGGCACACACACTCACAAACTTATCAAATTGTATACCTTAATAACTTTGGTATCTTGTATGCCATTTAAACTCAATAAATGTTGCTTAGGAAAAAAAAGTGAAAGAATGAAAAGACATGTATGAGGTCTCAGTTCTCAAAAAAAAAAAATCACATCCTTGTTTTGAATTTGAATATTCTTACTAGCTGCCATTGGGCATTGCACTTCCGCATGGAGCCCATCTATGTGTGTTTTGAGAAAGAAGTCGGGTAGAATTATTGACTTGGCAATGAGTAGTTTCCTAACCCGGACTTGCATTCACTTGTAAGTTTTTATTGGTTGTAATTGGATGCAAACAGGCCAGTGTTAATCAATAGGTGTCTCTAATTAAAAACAGAAACTGTAGATGATGTTATGGATATTGGAAGAAATAAATAAAGCATATCAGGAAATACTTCTTCATGGGGCCTCGTGATTTATTCCTGACAGTCATTAAATCTTAACAGGTGGTGGTGACCTACTTGTTCCAACCGAGGGAAACAGGTACTTAGCAATATCCTAGAAGTCGTGGATAAGGTCAGCCTTTTCTAGAAGAAGGGAAAGTATGCCTATGGCTCAAGCAGTTTTTTCAATTTAATAAATTAAGAACTTTGAAAAACAGATTCAATTAGTTCAAAATTGGATTGCTGTAATGAAATTCAGGTCAAAACAACAGTTACACCCTTTCAAAAAAGCCCCAGATTTCTATAGTAAAATGAAAACATGATGGATTGAAAGTTTAATGGGTGCTTTCTGGAGCCAAAGCCTTCAGGGCTATTGAGACATGATAGAAAATGCTGGGCAGCCTGAATATGATTTTGTGCTCTCAGAGCATAGTTAATCATAAATATCTTTCTGACTTAATTAAAAGTTCAACTTTTTAGGTTTCCCTGTAATTATCATCATTGACTTGGACGTCTTTGTAAACTCTTTTTATACATAGTGTTTAAAACAAATGGAAAGAGTTATTTTCAGAGAAGTAGCTATAACATTCTTATAAATAGCAATAATATTTTTACAGTGTTTCAAATTATATTTTTATAGATATTATTTCAAATAATATTTTTATAAAGTATTTGAAATATTTTTATAGTGCTTCCAATAATAATGTTTTTTATAAATAGTGTTTCAAATAAATAGCTATGATATTTTTATACATAGTATGTAAAAGAAACAAAAACAGTTATTTTCAAATAAATAGCTATACCATTATTGTGATTGATTTGCAGTACATTTTTTTGTTGGTTATGAGGTAGTCACTTTAAGCTGAAATTACAATCTCCTGCTACATCGGATTTATTCAGCGTAAGTACTTAGTGTTTCCTTGTAGATAGGCTGCGTTTAGCACCTTCATACGCAGTTATTGCGGGGGTCAGTGTTTTCAAAGGGTTGAGGATAGTGATGGTTTGTATGTGAACCGCTGGTACAAACACCTGCTTAGCAACACTTCCAGCCGGATCCTGCAGTAACGTCTCTCTTCCTTGCGATTTGGCTGCTACACAGGAGCCATATCTGAGTCTGACTCTGTATTTTGGCCCAGCATCATGATGGGAGAGGGCCCATTCAGTGAGAAAGGAGACGCCTCCCGGCTGCCGGGTCCCCCTCGCCCCTGTCTTCCGGCTGCTGCGTCCCCAGGCACCGCCTTCCCTCCCACCCGACCTCCCGCTTCTGTGCGGCTCAAACGCCTCTCAGATCTGGGAGCTGCGATCCAGGGGAGCTTGGGAAGGAATCAGGCCGCTCACTTGGACGCCCCTGTTCTGTTTATTGGGACAATCTCCTGAGTCCGTTGCCTTCTCATAGCCCCTGGACATTCTCTCTGGAACCTCCCCTCCGCATGGTTTTGTCTCCATAGAAGCATCTGGAAGGGACACTGAAGGGCTTTCCTAGGCCACTTTCTCCCTGAGAATGTTTAGGGTGCAGGGAACTGTTTCAAAGTTTGAATAGGCACTGTTTTTCAAAGACCACGCTTGAGATTATATTACTTATACGACTTCCTCTGGGGGAGGGGGGGAAGAATGACCTTCATGTCTGTTTACTTTCGGCATTTATTTCTAGTTATGGTAAAAAGGCCGAAGTTCTTGGGAAGACAATTTTTAAGCCTAAAGACTTGTCTCCTGCGTATGGGCCAGTTCTCCAGTTACCTTCTTCCTTTCCATGGTAACTTAGCAAGGAGAAGCACCCCAAAGAGCAGGCCTATGGGAAGGCAGCATTCTTCAGAACGTGAGGACACTGTCTTATGCCCCGGTGACCCTGAGATTTCTTTGCCTGCTTAAGTTTTAGTCCTAAACTACTTATTTGGTAGCTCAGATTGAGTGAGAGCCCTTGAGTGAGAAAATGAGACTGACTATTTTCTTTTCTTTTTTTTTTTTTTTCAGGCAGAGTCTCACTCTGTCACCCTGAGTAGAGTACCATGGTGTCATAGCTCACAGCTACCTCAAACTGCTGGGCTCAAGAGATCCTCCTGCCTCAGCCTTCCAAGTAGCTGGAACTGCAGGGGCCCGCCACCATACCTGGCTAGTTTTTCTATTTTTAGTAGAGTCAGGGTCTTGCTCTTGCTCAGGCTGGTCTTGAACTCCTGAGCATAAGCCATCCACCTGCCTTGGTCTCCCAGAGTCCTGGGATTATAGGTATGAGGCATTGTGCCCAGCCACCACTACTTTAAAAGTTAGTAATTGTTGGCCTGTAGCACAGTGGTTATGGCATCAGCCACATACACCGAGGCTGGTGGGTTCGAACCTTGCACAGGTCAGCTAAAGCAACAGTGACAACTGCAGCAATAACAAAAAAATAGCTGAGCATTGTGGCAGGCACCTGTAGTCCCAGCTACTTGGGAGGCTGAGGCAAGAGAATCGCTTAAGCCCAAGAGTTTGAGGTTGCTGTCAGCTGTGATGCCACAGTACTCTACTAAGGGTGACATAGTGAGACTCTGTCTCAAAAAAAAAAAAAAAAAGAAAGAAAAAAAAAGAAAAGTTAGTAATTTTTATCATATTATTTTATGATAGCTTCCTTAATTTTCTTGGTGAATGGTCCAGGCATTTGACAGCAAATACTATTTAATGAAGAAGGAAAAGATGTACATATGGTATGGCTGCTTGTGAACTTATGTTAAAACTTGCTAGAAATTACATGAGGAGCTAAAATCACCAGTATCCTCTAACAAAATATATTATTGATAAGTGCGCGTCAGGGGGCATGCACGGAAGAGTCTCTTCCTGAGGACACAAATGCTAATGAGGTGAAGTGGGGCACAGTATAGTAATTCGTAGACTACACACAGGGATTGCAGAAGTGCTGGTGTTTATTCTAATGAAACATTGACCCTCAGAATACGATATAGCTGGTACGAATCATTGAATCATTCTGTAAACAAGGAAACATAATACCAGAGAATTGATAGTCCTTTACTTCCTTATAAATTACCCCTGGAAATAGCTGAGCAGTGGGAAGTCTGCTTTAATTTGTTTTCATTTCTATCATATAAAATTGGTACCTCATCACACTTGTATGTTAACACAGTGTTGCAAATTCCAGGCCAGAAGGGTACTTAGTAAATGCAAGTGGGTGATCGCATCTGCATATTTAATGTTAAGAGGTGGTGAGAACAGCCAGCTGCAGATCTGAAGCTGACCTGTGGCAATAGCAGGAGGTGGGCCCTCAGGTCATTGCTGAAAGAATAGTTGTTTCTGTTGCACAAGGGATTGAAGAAGATAGGTCAATTAGGACATAATTAATTTTCTCTCATTGTTTTTCAAGCATGCAAAGCAAATAATCTCCATAGCATCTATGAAGGTATTGTTAGCATATTTTTTTATGGTCTTGATAACGATCGGAGAAACTAATCCAATTTTTTTTTTCTGTGTCTCTGAACTGCCTCCAGAACCCAGAATGAAATTTCTCTCAAAGTGGGAGTTTTTTCTTGGAAAATGGCAATGACAAAGCATTAAAGTAGCATACTGGATTTCCTAGATTGTTAATGAGAAGGAATGATGTAATTTGATTTTCCTGTTTTGGAAAGCAGTTTTTTCTGCTGTGACTGACTGAAGGCTCCTGGAACTGTTGAGCCTCATAGCCCATCCAAGTCAATGAATTTGTCATGGTTGTTGAAGAAAACTAAATGTTATCAGAATTAACTGTGTTTAGGTTTCAAGAAAGGTCAAGGGTAAGATGATGGTTAATATTAACGATTTTTAAATTTTCTTAGAGTTCTTTGATATTTTTGGCTCTATGTTACATTATGTTTTGGTTACCAGCAGGAAAAATGTGCAGGAAAAAAAGGCCACGTGAGATGCTTATGGAAAAGTAAACTGTTCTGCAGTGAGTCTGAAATGAGAGAGTCTTGAGTTTCCTCATAGTTCTGGAGGCAAAGAAAGGGACTAGAAAGGGCAGTCCATGAAGTACTTGAGAGAAAAATAAAGGTTATGAATGAAAAACTGTTCTCTGTTTTAGAATTCATTTCAGGATCTGCGCACTGACAGTAGACCTTCCGTCATTGCCGAACAATACTGTGGTTCATTTTCCCCTTTTAACCATATAGATGAGCATTGTATAAAATTAGTGAGACTGGAGCACCAATTGTGAAACTTCCTATGTTATTATGTATTAGGGGAAAGTTCATGCAAATTAAAACTTCACATAGAGACCTTTTTCTTTTTTTTTGAGACAGAGTCCTAGTGTTGCCTTCAGCGGGGTGCAGTGGTACCACAGCTCACAACAACCTCAAACTCTTGGGCTTAAGCGATTCTCTTGCCTTAGCCTCCCAAGTAGCTGGTACTACAGGCACCTGCCACAATGCCTGGCAAGTTTTTTGTTGCAGTTGTCATTGTTGTTTAGCTGGTGTAGGCAGGTTCTAACCTGCCAGCCTCAGTGTAGGTAGCTGGCACCATAACCACTGTGCTACGGGCACTGAGCCACATAGAGACATTTTAACAATAAAATTTCTCTGTTAAGTAAAAATATTTGGCAATTTATTAAATGCTGAGAATTTGAAGAGGAGGAAATAGAATTTTCTTTTCATAGTAAGGTTACAACATTTAATGAAGCAAATCCTGTGTTCTAAAAATGAGATAATTTTTACTTGGCTAACTTCTTCCTAAAAGTCATGATTAAAAATATCAGGCAATTTCCTTCTTTATAAGATAAATCTAAAATTAAGAAACTTATAAAAGAATTGCCTTTGTTAAATAACATCCAGTGTGTAATGCTGAGAAAACTCACTCTGAAATCATAGGTGATGAAAAGCTTTGCTGTCAGAAATCACAGCTTTAGAAAAAAGGGATGGATTATTCTCCTCTGAAGGATCTGAGTCATGTGGGTCACCTTGACACAGAAAAGCATATTCTATTTTCAACACAGAAGCAGAGATTCAGATGAGGGCTTTTTTTTTCCTGATACAATATTTCACATACATCTTAACTTTGAATTTTCTAAAGGAAATAAGATCCTGAGTATTATACTAGCTTGGTGCTAGTCAGATTATGATGTTCTTAATATAATCTAAAAAAGCTAAAAAATCCTGACAGACTGTAGGCAAAGTGACACATAAATAATGGTTTCCACAGGCCACATTGTGGCTGAAAGATTAACTAATTCCTTCTCTTCTGAGGGGTTACCATTTTCTCAGCAATGACTCTAACCCTAACCCTGGCTCCACTAGACTCCTCCTATCTCCTAAAGAAAATGGAGGAGATAGCCAATTTTTAAACCGGGGCCACTTCATGAGCCAGTCCCCCCCTTTCTCTGACCCCACATCCCCTTCAGTGCCACCCACCTCTTTAATAAGGCACCCACTTGGCCTTTCTGAGAATTCCCAGGAGTCCTGTGCCAGCAAGTCAGTAAATTACATCCCAACTTGGTCTGACCACAAAGTGTTCTTTGCAGTCCTTCTCTTATGCTATTTAATAGCAACTTTAGTTGTTGCACCAAACTTAAATACATAACAAAACTCATATATATATATATATATACACACACACACATACATATATATGTGTGTAATTTAACTCAAGAATAGTAATAGTAATCTTTTTAGATATTTATATAAACTCATCAATGCAAACTTTGACAAAAAGAGTCTTGATAGTTTTGGCACAAATTGTAATTGGTGTTGTAATTTTCAAGGAAATATTTAGAAGATTTGTTTATAGGACATCTGGAATGAAGTTTGCTTTTATTTTATTTCAGATTAATATGAGGGTACAAATGTTTAGGTTATATTGGAGATTGTTCTTCTTAGTAAAGTATCACAAGAATGGAAAAACAAGTATCAACGTACTCAATACTAATATGAAGCCAATAGATAAACTAATACACGTCCACACAAGAGAGAGACTCAATTCAGTTCAAGTTGGAGAGAGGGAGGTGCGTGCTCCCACTTATTGGGCACAGTGTAAGGGTACATAGCACACCTCCTGCATGGGGGACACAACTACAAGAGGGACTTTACCTAACAAATGCAGACATTGTGACCTAATCATTTGTACCCTCATATTAACTTGAAATAAAACCAGGATGAGCAAATGTGAAAGACTAGATAAAACTTCTGGTGTACTTTCCTGGATAATTATTTCTCAATTTGAGTGTCCCTCAATTTTTTATTACTTTCTTTGTGTGGGCACACACAGAAATAAAATAAAATAAACTAGGGCTTTAACTAGTTCTTCTGTGAAGGACAATTTAGAACCCACAACAGACTTCTTTGATGGCACATGCTGTATTGAGCACAAAAGCCAAATGGCAAAAAATAATTTTGTTTTGTGTTTGACTTTGGTTATTATAATTCAGCCAGCAGTGTGCTTACGTGAGTCCAACTCCCGCCAGCTCCTCCCGTGTACAAGCACACTTCTTTTTATCTTTCTCTCCTTTGGAGACATTCATTTTCTTCTCTTCCATAGTTTTCTTCTTAAGTAATGTTTGGTATTTTAAGATTAAAGTTCTCAGCTGCTTTTCCTCAAGGCGGAAAACGTTGTGGAAAGGAATGCAAACTATTTCCAATGAAAGTTGTGGGAGCGCGAAAGCTTTAAAGAAAATGACATTTTCTACATTTCATCAGGGGAAGTTCTAACAGTGTTTGATATTTAAAGTGTTGAAAAACATGTTTCCCCAAATTCTGTGAGTTCTCAAAGCAAATGGCCTTGTTCCGGCCTAATAGAATAAGTAGGCAGCT
The DNA here is from genome assembly GCA_963574655.1 of Perodicticus potto. NCBI lineage: Eukaryota > Metazoa > Chordata > Mammalia > Primates > Lorisidae > Perodicticus > Perodicticus potto. The sequence continues at coordinate 1,985 of CAUYRH010146598.1, read as the reverse complement.
CGAAGGCCCCGTACCTAAAATTGATTGAGAGAAGGAAATGAACAAAACAAAACAAAAAAGAACAAAAACACCCAAAAGGCAAGGATAACAGATAACGTTACTCACTCGTCCAACAAATGTCCTGTTACATGTGTACTGTGTGATAGTTGCTCTCCTAAGTTCTGAAGATAAAATGGTCAGCTCTGGCCACAGACTCAGTTTATAGATGTGAGAGAAGAGATACTATGCAATCTTCCTTCCTTCCTTCCTTCCTTCCTTCCTTCCTTCCTTCCTTCCTTCCTTCCTTCCCTCCCTCCCTCTTTCCCTCTCTCCCTCCCTCCCTCCCTCCTTCCTTCCCCTCCCTCCCTCCCTCCATGTCTGTCTGTCTCCTTCCTTCCTTCCTTCCTTCCTTCCTTCCTTCCTTCCTTCCTTCCTTCCTTCCTTCCTTTCTTTCTTTCTTTCTTTCTTTCTTTCTTTCTTTCTTTCTTTCTTTCTTTTTTGAGTCTCACTCTGTCACTCTGGGTACAGTGCCATGGCATCATAGCTCATAACAACCTCAAACTCTTGGGCTCAAGCAATCCTCCTGCCTCAGCCTCCTGAGTAGCTGGGACTACAGGTGCCCACCAACATGCCCAGCTAGTTTTTCTATTTTTAGCAGAGACAGGGGCTTACTTTTGCCCAGGCTGGTCTTAACCTCTTGAGCTCAAGCAATCCACTTGCCTCAGCCTCCCAGAGTGCTGGGATTACAGGCGCGAGCCATCACGCCCAGCTATACAATTTCTTTCTGAGTTTTTCTTTGAGTCAGAAGGTAGGTCACAGCAGTTTCCAGAAGGAAATGCATTGTGGTTGAGATGATGTATGGATGAAGCTAATTCTTTCTGAGATCTCAGTAAATGATTGACATTGTGCTAAGTACTTTCTATATATTGCATAATTTAATTCTCTCAAAAATCTAGAGTGGGAAGTGGTATAATTATCTCTTTTTCCAGTGAGAAAACTGGGCCTTGTGGAGATTAAGTGACTGACCTAAGCTCCCAGAGCCCGTTCAGGGCCAACAGGTTTCCAGTTCATTTTGACTTTACTTCCACTTTATCTTACCTTCTCACACCGAGGAGGCCTTATGTTTAATGAATCTTGAAAAATACAAGTGATTTTTTTTCTTTCATAATAGTTCTGATGCATGTAAATATAAATATCCTCTTATCTATGAAGCTCTGAGACTCACGTTCATATGTGAAAATAATATTTTAAAAAGGCACCATGTAATCTTTGACACAGCAGAATAAATGTTTCTCTCTAAGGTATTCTTTTTTCCAGAACATGTCTCAGGATGGATAAATAAAAACAGATCAAAGTGAGTATTTGAGTCTGATGTTCTTGTCAGAATGGGCATCCCTCTTCCCACACTGACAAGGGGGACATTCTGATTGTCCCTAATCACCTCCCGCAAGAATGTCCACCCACTGCCAAAGCATCAGATGCTTTAGTCAAGAGGAAAAGTAAAGATTAATATGGTAGAGAAAGGCAAGCCACGTGTTCCCCATCTCACATGCAAAACAACTAGTTTTGTTTGCTCAGCAACTCCCATTTAAACTAGTGTTTTTGTTATTTTCAGCTTTTCATCTTATGCCTTGGGCTGAGAGTTTGTGTGTGTGTGCGCATGTGTGTGTGTGCATACTGAGATACCATTTATTTACTTTGCTAAGTACTTGTTCTTTTGCTTCCGGTTTCATTCCTTTTTATTGCTTTAATTATTAGTGTAATGTGAAAGTTCTACTTGAGGCATTTGGCAAGAATTTCTATAGGGAGTAGTAGAAGGCAGATTGTGTCATTTAGGATCTTTTTAGCTTTAAGAAATGAAAACAAAGAAAAGAAATAGCTGAAAATGTTAACAAATGGAAAAGTGTACAGAATTTTTAATGTCTACAGTGTCATACAGTGATGTCCTAGGCCTTCACATTCACTCACCACTCACTTGCTGACTCCCTCAGAGCAACTTCTAGTGC
>CAUYRH010146594.1:0-33847 GCA_963574655.1 Perodicticus potto | reverse complement strand
GGGGACTCCTGTGTCCCTGCACAGCAGGGCTCTGCAGTGGGGATTGAAACTCCTTGATGAGGATTTTAAATATTAATATCAAAGCCTCTGAGCATGCCGAGAATCAAGGGTGAGACCCAGGAGTGAGTGCCCTTCCTACTCCAAGAACCCCAGGGTTCCCACCTGCGGGTGTCAGGACCTGCCTTGTCTCCACTTTGGGTGGGTGAGGTGAGGACAGTGCCTCAAAGTGACTGGGAGTATCTAGTCTTGACAAGCACCATAGGCCAAGTTGGAGACCCCTCATTCTTCCTCAACCTTCTCCAGGCTCCCCTCAGCTAGGACAAGTCCTCATCGTCCATTTAATATGTGAGCCTGGAGACATTTATCTGTCCTTCCTGAAAAGGATGTGTCAGGCACTGTGGAGAGGAGCTGTGAGACTGGCAGGGCCCTCACGGCCTGGGGAACATTCAGAGAATGAACCCCCCACTGCTTCTCCTCCGTCCGAAACAGCCATATTCCTTTCTTCATGCTCCCTCTGCCAGAAGTCATGCAGCTATTTCTCTGTCCAGTAACTATGCAGGGACCCTTGTGATCTTTGCTTTCCTACTTGTCACATGTTATGGAAGTTGAGTGGAAAGCACCAAGTCACATAGTTCTTCCTTTGTTTTGTCAACTATGCTGAGATCCTGGAGATCTTGCCCTTCTTACTTCTCGTCATATGTTAATGAAGTTGAGTAGAAACCCTTAACATGATGATTTGTCTTTATTACAGTCATTTATATTTTCCAATTGCATTGTACGACCAAAATTATGTCTTCTGTTTATGCCATTTCCCCGTATTGTCTATGCTACTTCCCTCTGGACAACCCTGTACGGAGACTATAATATACAGCTGATTTTGTGCTTTGGTGCTGGCTGCAGCCATCAGCTCCGTCAGACCTCCCAATCCCATCCTTTGTTTCCGTGTCTTCTCTCGTGCTGTATGTTCCTCATTCCCCACCCTTTCCACTCCGGTTCGCTCCCCTTCCCCTTCCCCGCCCAGGGCACCACAGACAGGGGCACGCCTGTGGCCGGCATCTCACTCAGGTGTTCTTGCCCGGGAAGCAGCCTCAGGACTTTGCAGAGTCCCTTGTGACCCACAGTGACTCCCTGCCCCAATCCAGGCCTTGGCTGCCCCTGCAGGCCTCAGAGGGAAGGTCCCAGCCCCAGGGTGGCAGCTGAGTGGGGCTGGAAGCCCCTGCTCTGCTCCCTCCTTTCTCCCCGAGCCCAGGCCCAGACTCCCTGGTGCTTTCCAGCTCCCTCCTTCCAGCTGATTGGCCTTGGTGCTCTGGCTTCCTCCCAGAAGGCGTCTCCGGTCACAGCCAGCCCTGACCCAACCCACAGGACATCCTACCTGATCCCAGGACTGCCTTGTCCCGGGTCAATGCTCCTGAGGCAGCTCTGGGCTCAGGCCTGAGGAAAAGACAGTTGCCAAATTAGGCAGGTGAGTCACAAACCTGGGCGACAGCAATGGGACAAGCAGGAGACACACTGGCAGATGGACATGTTGAAGGAAATTGTGCAGCGTGAGGGAGGGAGAGCTCAGTGGGCCAGGAGTGCCCTGTGCGTGGGGGACAGGGGACTGGGGTTGGGGTGGGCCTCCAGGCTTCAGCTCCAGGCACCTCTGCTCTGGGCCCATCTGGATGTCACAGAGGACAGGGAGCCTTCTGCCAACTGCCGCCTTTGTGCACTTTGAGACCACCTCCCGTGGAGTGCGTGGCTCCCTCCATATATCCCCTCTGCAAATGGGGATTATGTTCTCCCCATTCCCAGAGAAATGGTTAACCTAGTGCGTTTTTCTAGAAAGAGGTGAATTTGACTGCAAAAGATGAAATGGAAATCTCCACTCAGGGAATGGCCTGGACACTATGGGTGTGAATATTCAGTGGAGACTCCTTTATTTATTTATTTTTCTCAATTTGTTTTTTTTTTTTTTTTTGGCTGGGGCTGGGTTTGAATCCACCACCTCTGGTATAGGGGGCTGGTGCCCTATTCCTTTGAGCCACAGGCACCACCCTGAGACTCCTTTAGTGTCACTGTTCACACCATGTGAGAAACATGTTCAAGGTCACAGAAAGAGGGAGTTTGGCTGAGAATGGTCTGAGCTGTCTGGTGGCCTCTAGGGGGCTGAAGAAAGGGGGGAGGTGAGGACAGGAAGGGGGAGGGGCAGTGATGGTTTGGCATTGAAGACTATTGTTTGCATCTGTGTTACACATGGACGTGCTTATTATTTTACACATTAGGTAATAATGTCTATTGTTTAAGATTTTACTAAAATGATAACAGGTGACAGCTGCCCAGAAATCACCCAGCCACTGTGTGGGGCTCAGGGGCCTGGGGATTGACCCCTGTGTCTTGGGCTGACTGGACTCCAGGTGTCTTTGTGTTTCCCCAGGAGACAGGCTGTGCTCTTCACAAGCAGCCACCTCTGCCCTGTGTCATGTTCTGGTACCTCCAGGAGCAACCTCAGGGTTCTCCGTGCTGCAGGGGGCCATGTACTTATTTAATTTGGTTTTGGATTTTTGTGCCAAGGAAGTGACTCCTAAGTAAAAGGCACAACTGTCACCAGTAGGGAGGTAAAAATTCTGTCTTTACAAAAAGTGATGAATAAGAAAGAAGCCACAGCAAACAAATTCAACATAGACAAAAATCAGTGTCTATTTTCTTATCTTTCAGGCATAATTTGAGCTAATGATTTCTTGTACATTAGCAATTTTTTTTTTGTACAATAGCAATTTTATAAAGTCAAAAAAACAAAAAAAAAAACCTGAATAGTGCTACTGTAGTGCCCAGATCATGTAATCCCCAGGGAAAACTACCAGGGAGACTTACTAGATGCAAAAGCAAAAGAGCCTTTATTCAAGCTGGAGCCAGGGCCTACAGAGTACTCGACAAAGCAGAGCATTCTGAGGGCCCTGGGCCCTGAGTTGCAGGGGGTGGGGTTTATTGTGGTAAGGGGGGACTTTGGGAGTGCAGGAAGTATGATTGGTTATTTTAAATGCTCCTTGGCGCTCATTGGTCAGGCCTGCGTCCAGTGGATAATCTTGGTTTGGGTCACCTGATGGGGTGAGTGCCCTTCTTAGCCCTGATAGGCTAGGAACAGAACAAAGGAGCTCTGAGATGGCGGCTTCTTACTAGATGGAGTTACTTCGATTCTTTGACTGCAAAAATGAGTGGAAGTGTGTAAGTCAGGAATTCAGTCACCTGTGAGGGTGATGCAGGCCAAGGCGGCCCTACAACTGCGGCCTTGGCGCTGGCAGTGCTGATGCTGTGGCGGATGGAGGAAACAGCTTGCTGGAAGGGCCAGACACCTGTGTGGAAGACACTGGCACCTTGCTGTCTCCTTCCTGTGCTCTTCTGGCTAGTCCATTTCATGGATGGTACCTTGCTGTCTCCTCCTCATGCACATCTGACTGGTCAATATCATGTCAGTTTCCAGGGCCTGGGTCTTCATTGGACAGCTGGCTGTAACTGATGAAGACCCACCCCCTAAGAAGTTCTGGCAAAACAACTCCCTGGGACTATATAAACCCCTGAGCAGAGAGCTCAGGGGCAGACCTCAGCTGGACCTGGGAGAGGAAACAGGAGAGCTTGTTCTTCTCCAAGCAGACCTCGGCTGGACCTCGGAGAGGGAGCAGGAGAGTTTGTTCCCCTCCAGGGTCCTCTTTGCCTGGAGGTTTGGTTTTTCCTCTACTTGTAATTCTTCTTTCTTGTAAATAAATCCTGACTTACCACCACTCTTGTGGTCCAGAGATTCCTTCTTCGAATTGTGGAGACCAAGAGCCTGAAATTCCGGTATCAAGGGGAAATGCTGGTTCCCTTAGACAGCAAATCACTGATGGACATTGTGATGATGGGGACATCTGAGTCACCCCAAATCACCTTTAACTAAAGTGACCTTTCTCTCTCTATGCTACAAAGACAGAGTTAGCACCTGGGGGACACACAGGCAGCACTCTTCACCGTTTGAGTGTCCACATACACAAGGCTATTGCACCTCCAGACACAGTCCTGTTCAAACAACAGCTAGTTACAGGATTTCTTTTTTTTTTTTTTAGAGACGGAGTCTCACTTTGTCACCCTCAGTAGAGTGCTGTAGCGTCATAGCTCACAGCAACCTCTAGCTCTTGGGCTTAGGTGATTCTCTCGCCTCAGCCACCAGAGTAGCTGGGACTACAGGCGCCCATCACAATGCCTGGCTATTTTTTTATTGCAGTTTGGCTGGGCTAGGTTCAAACCCACCACCCTACTCACTGAGCCACAGGCGCTGCCCCTCTATAGGATTTCTTTATAAAACTCCCTGTGATAAATATAATGATAACCTCTCAAGAGGGAATCGTGTTCCAAAAAAAATTTAAGGGGTGTGATCCTGGAAGAGGCAGTGGTGGCTCCCTAAGGAATGGCACGTCTGCTCGTCCTTGGTAATGTACGAGAAATCATTAGATCACAGTGGTCCCACTGTTGCACTCCAGGAGCGGACTTCGCTGAGAGCCAGAGGAAAAGCTGTGCAGAGTCCATTCAGCCTCCTACTGGTGTCTCGGGAACACACACCCTGTGAATGGGCACAGCCTCTGCACAGCCTCCCACGGTCATGTGGCCATGGCTCGGGACACCTTTTTGTGTCTCCTATAACAGAGACCCCTCCCACAGGGGCGTCTCCTATAAGAGAGGCCCCTCCCACAGGGGTGTCTCCTATAACAGAGGCCCCTCCCACAGGGGCTGTGACCCGGCTGCTCAGGGATCCCTGTGGTCTCTGTTCCAGCCCAACCTGATTAAAGCAAGAAGTTTCTCAAAGGTAAGTAAGAAATGGGATGGAAAAGCGGTGGGAACAATATCTGAATTTTGTGGACATTGTGAGAAAACCTGAATTAGGTAAGGTGACCAACTATCTTGCTTTTCCTGGCATGAGCCTATTCCCAGACTTGAAATTAGCAGTAATAAAACCAAGGAGTGTCCCATGCTAACCAGGATGGGTTTTTACCCTACCATAATTTATACAGTGTAAGCCCAGTTTCACTTGGGAGTCCATCAAACTCTTGCACAGTCACTTATGTATGTGTGAACTGAGTGATTCCTCGTAATGTGGATTCCAGCTAAAAAGTTCTACCTGGAAATCTGATACACTTGATTATCACTGAGAAATAAGGCCAGACCCACGGAATGCCTCTTCCTTGTGGCACAAAGGAACATTTGAGAAGAGCCCACTCTGAGGAGGAGACTGTCCCCATGCACCACTGTTTCCAGGAAATGAGAGGAGGGGCTAAGGGGATGGGTGTATATAACTATCTGTCACTCAAATTCTCCCAAGCTCAGCCCCCTGCTTGTCAGTCAAAGAGGGGGACACTAAAAATTAATCCTCCCCTTTGATTTCATGTGCTCAGTGACATCTGCAGATCTATCCTGAGATATTGTGACTTAGGAGATGTGCGGAGAAACAGACATCAACGTGGTCATTCTTCCTAGGGCATGGTGAACACAGAGCTAATGAGACAAAGTCACACATGGACAACTGGATCCAGGCTGCAATGCGGGTGGGGGATTTCTCTCAGAATGGGAGGAGCTGCCCTGAGGAGATACCTGCTGGTCACTGTCTTCCTGACCTTGAAGAGTTAGAAAAAGCTTCCTGTTCAAGGACCACATCACACTGAAAGGAAGCCGTCCCTGCAGCAGAACATCAACCAGAGAGCAGGTTGATGTGCAAATCACATTGGGAGAGGGGAGAGGCAGGCGGGAGGAGAGAATTCTCAAGGTCATGGACATGAAGGCCCCTCTGCATAGGGCAGAGGAAGCATCTTCATGACAGAGAGAGAGCCTGTGGGTCCAGAGAGAGGTCTGGGTCTCACTCCCTCATGAATTTGGACCACTGTGGGAAGTGTAGCTGTCTGCAAATGACTGACAGTAATAGTCAGTCTCATCCTGGGCCTGGGCCCCACTTGATGGTCAGGGTGTCTGTGTTCTGTGATTTGGAGCAGAGAATCTTTCAGGGATCCCTGAGGGCCACTTGCTGCTACTCCAGATGACCAGCACAGGGGCCTGGCCTGGCTTCTGCTGGTACCAGTTTGTAACATAGGTTCTCATGATGTCTCCCTGGCAGGTGATCCTGGCTGTCTGTCCCAAGGCCACAGACACTGCAGGTACCTGAGTCAGCTCAAAGGAGGCCAAACAGCCTGCAAGGGAGGACAGGACAGGTGACTCTGAAGAAGAGGGTCTCATTTTCGGAGGGCCCCATACTCTGCAGTATGCCCTGTGCTGAGCTGAAGGCCAGGGCCAGGCTGACCCCTGGTGCTGTGGGGGCTGAACCTGGGTGCAGCACCTGTGCAGAGAGTGAGGAGAGGGGTGCAAGCCTACAGCAGAGGAGGGGCCTTCTTCAGGCCTCTCTTATCAGAAAAGGGAGAGTCTCTTCATGCAAATCCACTTTCTTCCTTTTTGAACATGTGGGGCAGCTCCCGGGGGACAGAGAATGAAGATCTACTCTCCAACCCCAGGGGTTTTATCTGAGCCTTAGTCTGAGACCTGAGCCTGAGGGTCTCATGCTGGTCATTCCCCAAGTTCAAAAGAAGGGCCAGGGTGTCAGGTGGGCAGAGCGGATTTCACCTGACTATAAGGAGCTCAAAGGAATCATCAGTCCTGCCCTTTGCACTTGAGCTCTACCAGGGGACTTGGGTTATCAGGTTCTACAAACTAAGGTCACAGAGTCCCCTGGTGCCCACAGGAGGAATGTCACCCTGCATCCTACATGCTGGTGCACGCCACTGTTTCTGAGCTCTTGACATAAGTTTGAGGTTTGACACGCTTCATCTGAGAGGCCATTCCTAATAACCCTGCAGCAGCCGGTGCTCACGGCACAGTCTCTCCTGCAGTCTCCTGATGGGGAACAGCATCAGGAGCTGACGTGATTTCCCAGAGGCCACAGATAGCAGGGAGTGGGGTCAAGGTGTTGCCGCACAGCCCTGCGCATGAAGACGGTGCCCAGAATTAGCAGGGTTTACAGCAGATAAAGAGTTTATTTCACATAGGGCTAAGCAGGGAGAAGGGAGGAATTCTCAAATCTGCATCCCTATCTACTGAGGAGAAAGAGTTTTAAAAGACAGGTAAGTTGGCTCGGCGCCTGTGGCTCAACGGGCTAAGGCGCCAGCCACGTACACCTGAGCTGGCGGGTTCGAATCCAGCCCGGGCCCGCCAAACAACAATGACGGCTGCAGCCAAAAAATGGCCGGGTGTTGTGGTGGGCGCCTGTAGTCCCAGCTACTTGGGAGGCGGAGGCAGGAGACTCGCTTGAGCCCAGGAATTGGAGATTGCTGTGAGCTGTGATGCCACAGCACTCTATCCAGGGTGACAACTTGAGGCTCTGTCTCAAAAAAAAAAAAAAATAGCTGGGCATTGTGACAGGCACCGGTAGTCCCAGCTACTCTGGAGGCTGAGGCAAGAGAATCACCTAAGCCCAGGAGCTGGAGGTTGCTGTGAGCTGTGATGCCACAGCACTCTACCGAGGGCAACAAAGTGAGACTCTGTCTCTAAAAAAAAAAAAGCCAAGTAGTCGGCTCGGCTCTTGTGGCTCAACAGGCTAAGGCACCAGCCACATACACCTGAGCTGGTGGGTTCCAATCCAGCCCGGCCCGCCAAACAACAATGACAGCTGCAAACAAAAAATGGCTGGGCGTTGTGGTGGGTGCCTGTAGTCCCAGCTACTTGGAAGGCGGAGGCAGGAGACTCCCTTGAGCCCAGGAATTGGAGGTTGCTGTGAGCTGTGATGCGACAGCACTCTATCCAGGGTGACAGCTTGAGGCTCTGTCTCAAAAAAAAAAAAAAAAAAAAAAGCCAAGTAGTCCCAGCTACTTGGGAGGCTGAGGCAAGAGAATTGCTTAAACCTAAGAGTTTGAGGGACGCCACGGCACTCTACCCAGGGCAACATAGTGAGACTCTGTCTCAAAAAAACAAAAAAAACAGAATTTATTTTGATATATCAACCCCTAAAAAACAGTTTTATTTTATCGAAGGTTTTACAATGAATTGAGTGCAAGGTGATTAGGTGATTACTTTGAAATGCTATACTTCTTTCAATAGGTGAACATTCAGAGCTTGCAAATGTCCTTAAGCTACACTTAACCCTGATTAAGATGATGCTTCCATGTATTGCTGCCTGGGCATTGCCCATAGAAGAGACTATGGGACAGGGATCCTCTTAGCCTAGATGTTTCCTTAGCTTCAGCACAGCCATTTTAGTGAAGTAGCCATTTAAATGGCCCTTTTCCTCAAGGGTTAGTCCCTCCCTAGCTACCCACATCCACATAAGTTGTATAAAAATGCCTGAAACCTGGTCGGGGTGGGCTGACTCTGGTTCTGACTCTACTTCTGGTTTTTGTTTGTTTGTTTGTTTGAGGCAGAATCTCACTCTGCACCCTGCATAGAGTACTGTGGTGTCACAGCTCACAGCACCCTCAAACACCGGGACTCAAGTGATCCCCTTGGCTCAGCCTCTGGAGTAGCTGGGACTACAAGCGGCCTGCCACGTGCCTGCCCAGTGTTGCAGGAAGATGAGGCCCAACAGAGAGAAAGAGCACCCAAACACCACGTTTATAAGAGGAAGGGCTTTATTCACTAGCCAGGAGTTCATGGCATAGAAGAACTGCAAATGGCCGAGCTCCCCGACTGGCTTGGTCTTTCCCTTTATATTGACAGTCAAAAAGTTCCACCCCACAGGTACCCTTCTTATTGGCCAGTTTGAATCAAGCGGGAGATGCTATTCCAGCCCCTACAGAACTACAGTATTTCACAGAACTTGGAAATTTCCAAGTTCCAGGAAGGCAGGTCTACAAATTCCCAAGAGCTGAGTCACCATGGAGAGGATCCTGCAGGTGTATCCTTGCGGTCTCCTTGAGAAGACCTGTTCTCCTAGACTTCACCCTTCTCGGGTATCCTCTCTCACTAGTTTTCCTACTTTAGTAGAGATGGGGTCTCTTCAGGCTCTTGAGCTCAAGCAATCCACCTGCCTCAGCCTCCTAGAGTGCTAGGATTATATGCTTGAGCTACTGTGCCTGGCCTGTTCTTTTCCTTAATAAACTGTTTGGTTCCCCCGACTATTACTCCCTATCTATCCTGTACCCAGCCAAGACAAGTAATAAATCTGCATTAACTTCATTTATCATGGTGCAATGTTCCATCTGTGAACAAATTTAAAAGTACTTTAGTGAAAAAAAGGTTCTTTTTAAAGTCCTTTAGATTCACAAAAGATGTTCCTAGCACAGGATGGCAAGAAAAGTAGAAGTGTAGCTGAGTAATTGCCCCTCCTCCCATTGATAGGGAAACATAAAATTGAGAATGAGGAATGTGTAACAGAGGGAATGGCCTGAAAAAAAAAAAAAAAGCAAAAATGTTTTCTGTTTAAAACTTCCCCCACTATTTTTAAGAACTAAGACCTGAGACCTGCATCTCTGCGTTGGGCCGGTAGTCCCTAGAGAGGCAAGTGAAAGTCCTTTGTTCTTTGTGCTACAGGACTGGCCTCAGCTGTTCTGCAGGCCGTGCCTTGCTGGGGGAAGGGGCAGGGTCTGGCTGGGCCTCCCAGGAGGGCAGAGGTCACAGCTTTGTCTTCAAAGTCTTCAGCGAAGACGAGAGATGAAACCATTAGAATCCTTAACTATAGGCTTGGCGCCAATAGCTCAGTGCTTAGGGAACGGGCTACATATACCGAGGCAGGTGGGTCTGAACCCACCCGGGCCTACTAAACAACAATGACAACTACAACAAAAAAGTAGCCGGGACCAGCGCCTATGGCTCATCGAGTAGGGCGCCGGCCCCATTTACTGAAGGTGGCGGGTTCAAACCCGGCCTCGGCCGAACTACAAAACAGAAAAATAGCCGGGTGTTGTGGTGGGCACCTGTAGTCCCAGCTACTCGGGAGGCTGAGGCAAGAGAATCACCTAAGCCCAGGAGTTGGAGGTTGCTATGAGCTGTGTGACGCCACGGCACTCTACCGAGGGCAATAAAGTGAGACTTTGTCTCTACAAAAAAAAAAAAAAAAAAGCAGCTGGGCATCGTAGTGGGTCCCTGTAGTCCCAGCTACTTAGGAGGCTGAGGCAAGAGAATCACTTAAGCCCAAGAGTGTGAGGTTGCTGTGAGCTGTGACTCACATCACTCTACAGAAGGCCACATAGAGAGACTCTGTCTCAAAAAAAAAAAAAGGAATAAAATTTATATTAAAAAAAAATCCTTAACTGTACAATAAAAATAGCCAAGAACTTAGGGCCTCTGTATTTCAGCCTATGTATGGGATGATGGCATTTTAGAGACCTGAGTCTCCATTCTTCTCATTTACAGTCAAATTCATAAATTTCTTTCCACTTGTCCTCCTTCTTCTGATGTGGTTTTAATGGCAAGTGCTGAGCTTTTGCTAACAGGAGACCCTAACAAGAAGCTTTGTCAGCTACTGATACCATACGAATAGCTAAGATCCAGCTAAGCCAGGCAGTATCAGGAATTCGAATCTGGGGTACACAAAGCATATTGCAGGAATTTCTGTGGATATGACACCATGTTGCACCTTCTAGTCAACTTGGAAACAAAAAGCTTAGTGATTCTTCTGAAAAAGGAAAATCTGATTTGACTTCTTCACCATAACAGATCAGAGTACAGTCATTTGAAATGGTCATTGAGGAAGCAACTACAGATTTAACAACAAAATAGAACACTGATGTTGCCAAAACAGAAACTGACTGGGTTCCTCTTGAGATGTGCTTTTCAATTCCACTGGTTAGTTCTGAATTAAATGATTTTTTTTTTTTTTTTTTTTTTGCGACAGCCTCAAGCTGTCGCCCTGGGTAGAGGGCGGTGGCATCACAGCTCACAGCAACCTCCAACTCCTGGGCTTAAGCAATTCGCTTGCCTCTGCCTCCCAAGTAGCTGGGACTACAGGCGCCCACCACAACACCCGGCTATTTTTTGGTTGCAGTTGTCATTGTTTGGCAGGCCCAGGCTGGACTGGAACCCACCAGCTCTGGTGTCTGTGGCTGGCACCTTAGCCGCTTGAGCTACAGGCGCTGAGCCTAAATGAGAGATTTTGGAGGATAACCGCTAGATGCGACATTTGGAGAAAAGACAGCTTTCAAAAACTCTTGCTTTCCATGAGTCTCCTACTTTCCAGACTCTTACTCTGTTTACATGTCCTTAATTTTGTCTATTCATTCTAGGAAGCTGCTGCAACCCTACATATGAGGCCCATTTTTTAAGTTTTCTTTATCATTTTATGTTCTACTTCCTATAAGGAATATAATGTTTAGAGATGACATCTTATCAATATGGAGAAAAGGTCACCTTCCTCACTTCTCAATACTCATCTTCATTTACAATAACATGTTATTCATGATGTGGTTTTTTTGGTTTTTTTTTAAGAGACAGAGTCTCACTTTGTCGCCCTTGGTCGAGCGCCATGGCTTCATGGCTCACAGCAACCTCCATCTCCTAGACTTAGACGATTCTCTTGTCTCAGCCTCCCGAGTAGCTGGGACTACAGGCACCTGCTGGTTGTTTTTCACTCTGTACAGACGGGGGGTCTCGCTCTCGCTCAGGCTGGTCTTGAACTGCTGAGCTCAAGCAATCCACCCGCCTGAGCCTCCCAGAGTGCTGGGATTACAGGCTCACAGGAGCCACCGCGCCCAGCTGTAAAATGGAGGCTAATACCGGTCTTCTTTCCTCTGCTCCCCAAATGCTACGTTTGTCCCGGCCTCAGGGACCGGGGACCGGCCCAATTATTGGTTGTTTTCGCGTCAGTGATCCCTGCAAGACCACCAGCCCCGGTCCCCACCTCCTGATTCCCTTTCTCATCACAGTGCTGCGCACACACCTGCCGGGGCCCTACTCAGCCTTCTCGCTCTCGGGGTACGGCCTGTGTGGGGGAGGGAGGAGATGCTGGGTGGCGGCGCCCGGCCCAAGGCCTGAAGTCTCCGGGCGCCTAGAAACTGGGCTGGCGGGCTGCGAAAGAAGGCGGGAACCCCAGCTGCGCCCGGAAGCTGTTAACGGTTGCCAGGCCACCTGCCGCGGCGGTCTGGATTGGCTCGTTCTCCTGGCTCCCGAGCAGCTTTAGCCAATCGGCAGCGAGGCCGGTGGGGCGGTCCCCGCCCCGCGGGACAGCACTCTCTCCGGCCGCTGGTGCTTTGCCAAGTGTGGGGGTCGCGGGCTGGGCCCATAATGAGTAATCTCAACCCGACCACGCCTCTGAGACGCCGGTGGAGCGGAGTGGGAGGCAGAGGCGTATGTGACCCGGGACAAGACTGCCTCTGTCTGGGCATCAGTCTTTCCATTCTCACAGTGGGGTTGGCTGACACGGCTTGTAAGGCAGACGCGGGGAGGATCGAGGAGGTGACCCTCTGGGGGAACGAAGGGGTAAACGCGGCAAACCCGTCCGGCGGAAATGGAGGTGAACAAGGGCACAGAGAGAACCCCAAGTGGGCCTGTCGCTGCGGAAAAGCGGTGGCCGGAGGGTCCGTTGTACCCGGGGGCGGAGAGGAGGGGCAGGCCCCGCCCCGAAGGCCCCGCCCCCGAGGCGTCTACTGCGCCGCCGCCCGCCGGACGCCACTGCAGCCCCCGCGCCCGCGCCCGCGCCCTGGGATCGGTCCGTCTGCGCTCCCCGGACGCGCCCTCCTCCCGCCGACGGTCACAGCCGCGCGCGCCCTCGTGTCCTCCTGCGGCCCGGTGAGTTCCGCCCGGCTGGCCCGCTCTCCGCCGCCGCGCGGGGCTGCGCGCTTCCCGCCCTTTAATTCCCTCTCTCCCGCCTAGTTTGTACTTTTACTGTCCGGCAACTTCCTTTTGTTCTTTCCCTCTTGCGTTCAATTAGCTGTAACTTGAGCCTCCACCCTTCCTCTCCCTCCCCTGGTCGCTGCTCCCAGTCCCGCCTTGGGTGGGGGCCTTGGGCGCTCAGCGATGACCAGAATGACCCCTCCTCGGACCGTGTGCCCCCTACGCCTGTTGTGGCTGTTTATGTTGGAAGGTGGCTTTGAGCTGCTCGATGCAGCCTCTGCACGGCCGCTCCCGGCCCCTCCAAGCGCTTGGAAGCCGGGTCTGGTCCCTCGCTGATTACCAGCCTTTGTTCCCTCATGACCCTCTCACCACCTCCCACTCAGCAGAGTCTGATGACTCTGTCGGGGGAGCTTATCTCGAGTACTGAGTGTTACAAAAGCAGAGCCTGGAAGAGGCAATTCGTGATACTAGGACCGGGGGGGAGAGATGGGCCCTGTTCCGCACCTCCCACCAAGGCAAGGACTGATAGGGCTTGCGTGTTTGGGGCATGTAGTCTTTTCCTTGCTGGAGTTGGTCCTTTAAGGTGGATTTCCCTTTCTTTTTTCTTTATTTTTTTGAGACAGAGTTCCACTATGTCGCCCTCGTGGCGTCACAGCAACCTCAAACTCTTCGGCTTAAGCGATTCTCTTGCCTCATCATCCCAAGTAGCTGGGACTGCAGGCGCCCGCCACAACGCCTGGCTGTATTTTTGTTGTAGTTATTGTTTTAGCTGGCCTGGGTGGGGTTCGAAACGCCAGCCCGGTGTATGTGGCTGGTGCCCTACCCACTGAGCGACAGGCGCCGCCCTGTATTTTCCTTTCTAAACACTCCTCCTTTGCCCTTCCCCCACAGGACACATAGTATGATCATTAGGTGTCTCGTCTCTCAGCCATTTTCTATGGAAAATCAAGGAGATCAGCCCATGATAGCCACTAGCAACTTTGAAGAATGGGACGCTTTTAGAGATGCTTGATCTTGGATACCTCAGTGTGAGACCTTAGAAATCAGGGTAAGTGTCCTCTCTACATGACAGGTGCCCTGCTTCCTCTTAGCCCTGGTACTCTAAGGGCAGGAGCCCGCTGGACATTATCAAAATAACCACTGCAACTCCAATGAAGTAGCTCTTCATGGTTCACAAAGCACTTTTATACATCCCTGGTCTCACTCTGGCCTTTATACTGACCTTGACAAGCCATGGATAGTGGTTCTTATTTTATAGAGGAGGAAACTGAGGTCCAGGTGGACTGGTGGTTGGCCTCAGGAACCCTGGGAGTCAGCAGTAGAGCTAGGACAGGAACCTCTTGTTCTCACTTCATATTGCTAACTCCAGCTTTCGACTGTCCCTGAGATTGAGATTAGTACTCATATGTACTTATGGGCTCTGAAACTGGTTAATTCAGGACTGTAAAATATGATCAGCTTTTTCTAGACCTGTGTTTTACTTAGGATATGTGACCTTTGCTCCCATATCCACCCCTGTGAAGGACCCAACTTTTTGCAAAACCGTGGCAACTTAGCCTCTGTGCACTTCTAGCTAGATAGCAGTTGGATTTTTTTTTTTTTTGGAGACAGAGCCTCAAGCTGTCGCCCTGGGTAGAGTGCCATGGAATCACAACCTCCAGCTCCTGAGCTCAAGCATTTCTCCTGCCTCTGCCTCCCAAGTAACTGGAACTACGGACGCCTGCCACAACACCCGGCTATTTTTTGGTTGTAGCCATCGTTGTTTAGCAGGCCTGGGCTGGATTGGAACCCGCCAGCTCAGGTGTATGTGGCTGGCCCCTTAGCCTCTTGAGCCACAGGCACCAAGCCAGCAGTTGGGTCTTATTTTGGCCTTCACAACACCCTGCAACCCAGCTCAAGGACAGCCCACATGATAACCTCATGTTATATCTCTGATGCCCAGAGAAGGGACATCATTTGCCTTAACTTTATCAGAACTTTCTGTGTGGGAGAGTTTGCTGTTTAATTGGCATGACAGAACTTGCTTTTGTGAAAGGCCCTTTCTGTGCCTGGGGCTGAGAAAACAACAGGAAAGAACTGAGGAGTTGGGTAGCAATTTAGCATCATTGATTTTAGAGTCTGTAGATGTGGCCCTTAGGAATTTCGCGCATTTAACAGGTTACAGCACAGCCACCTCACAGGGCTGCTCTGAGGATTAAGAAAGCTAATACGAGTGCCCTGGGCATTGGGATGGAGAAAAGTGTAGAGTACCTCCTGGAGGAAGAGGTATGAGAGCAGCCAAGCCTGGGAGTCTGGAAGCACCTTTGTCAACCTGTTCTGCCATTTGAGCATGTTTTCACAAACACTCAAATGAGCCAGGATCCAGAGAAATTAATAAGATCAGTCTTTGTCTTATAGGTGGTCCCAATGTAGTTGGTATATTGCTGTATCCTGTTAATTTCCCTGTTTGCTCCAGCCACCTGGAGTGAGCAGCTTAGGAGGAAGAAGCAGGATGAGCTATTTCCAGGGTCTCTGTATTCATAAGTAATTCCTACCACATTCTCTCTCTCCACTGGGCAGCTCTGTTCTGAGCCTCAGCAACAGGGGCAGCCAATCAGGCTAACCTTAAAGCAGCTATTCCTACAAAGGCTGAAATAAGCTCAGGGGAAAGAGTAGGTCACCCTCCCCCAGTGGGGTGCTGGGCTCACTTCCTCTCAGGGCAGTGGAGGAGGGTGTTGTTCTCTAACACTAGAACAAAATGGAGTTTTTGGTTTCCTGTGTCACTTTTCATAGCTCTGACCTGCTCATCCCCATCCCTGTCCCTCTTGTGAAGGTACAGATTCCCCTGTGTTGGAGGAAAGGAAACTAGCCAAACAGTAAGCTCAGTTTGGCAGGAGGAGTCGGGCACCTCAGTGTTTACTCTCAACCCCGAGAATGACCTAGCATTCTTTTAAGGCCCAGCTAAATGTTACTTTGTTTAAGAATCTTTTCTGGCCACCCATTCTTCCTTAACTCTCTCCTGATGGAATTAGTTGTTCCCTCTGCATTTCAAGAGTATGTCCTGAAGCCCCAAATGCAGTTTGAATCACCTGCCCATAAGTCTCCTCTAGGGTAGATGTCTCTTGTGTCTCAGTAAATCAGTGCCCAACAAAGTAGTCTTATTCAAAGAATGACTCTGGAGAGCCTGAGCTGTAGGGGCTGAGGAGAGAATTATTGATAGGCTGGGTGTCCTCTTGTCCCTTCTTTTTCATTCTAGATCCGTGAGAACTGCTCCTGCTTAGTAATGTAGGACATAAAGCTGTGGATCTGTGCCTGAAACCTTTTCCCACTTCCATCAGCACACACACCCCCACCCCAGATAGGTCCTCAGAAGCAGGAATGTGCACATCATCCAGGAAATCTGCACCAGAGCGACAAAGGGCTGGTCTAGTGGCTGTTTGTAAGGTAGAGTTAAGATTGCCTTGATCCAGACTCTTCTGTAGTAAAAAGGAAAGAGCCCTTCACAAAATATGATCTCCTTAAGCAGGAATTGCTTCTCTAGACTCTTGAGTACTTCTGGAGCTCACTCCTTTTTTCTCCCTAGGGCCACTTTGAGTCCTGCTTAGGGATGTGGTGATATCAGGGGAGCCATAGGTGAGAGTGGTGAGCAGGAAGGGTCTGGAGACACTGTTGCTGATGGGCCTTCTCTCCCCTTGTTAGACTCCGGCAGAGTTCCTCTATCTCATCTTGCTGCTGATTGAGGGTGCCCATTTCTCCAATTTTTCTCCATCTCCTGGGAGGTAGCAGGAAAATCAGCATCATGGTTGGGTTCAAGGCCACAGATGTACCTCCTACTGCCACTGTGAAGTTCCTAGGGGCTGGCACAGCTGCCTGCATTGCAGATCTCATCACCTTTCCCCTGGATACTGCTAAAGTCCGGCTGCAGGTGAGGGGATGAAGCCTGGGGGTCTTGAAAGCATCTAGTCTGCACAGACTCCTGGATGGCCAGTGAAGTGTTTGGGACCATAAACTATGGAGTAGTGGTGTGGCAGGTGAGGAGAGCACTCTGCCTATCCCTATAACCACCTTGTCTTGGCCTTGTAGATCCAAGGAGAAACTCAGGGGCCAGTGCGTGCTGCAGCCAGTGCCCAGTACCGTGGTGTATTGGGCACCATCCTGACCATGGTACGCACTGAGGGCCCTTGCAGCCTCTACAACGGGCTGGTTGCTGGCCTGCAGCGCCAGATGAGCTTTGCCTCTGTTCGCATCGGCCTCTATGACTCTGTCAAGCAGTTCTACACCAGGGGCTCTGAGCGTGAGTATGGAGCTGGGCCATAGGAGCCCTGGAACATTTTTCTTGTTGATGACTGATCTTAGTTCCTTTAGCTAAATAACCCTTTTAGGCCCATGATCCCTGGGAAAATCAGAGGAACAGAATTGAAAAGGGCCCTGATTCTCCACATGATTCCTAAGTACCTGGGCTATTCCAGGCACTGTGCAGGGCATCATCCCATGACCTGATCCCTCACCACAACCTTGGGAATAGGAGGTATCATCCCAGTGTTACAGATGAAGAGATTGAAGCTTGAGGGATGGCAGGGACACTTGGCCAAGGGCACACAAGGGGAAGCCAGAAAACATACCCGAGATTCTTACCTCCGAGGCTAGCATTCTTGCATTTCACCTCCCTAGCATGCCACACCAACCCTACATTTTACACATGAGGAAACTAAGAGCCCCAGACAAAAGATTGACTTTCCCAAGATCCCATGGTAGGAAGAAGTAGATCTGGGATGAGAACCCAAGTTGTGTTAGTCCCAGTCCATCACAAAGCCGCTTCTCTCTGAGCCTTGGTTTTTACATTTGTCAAATGGAAATGATTCTGATTTCTTAGGACTATTGAATGCAGGTTAAATGAAAATGTTTTATGAAAGAAAGCACAAACTCTCATTTTGGTCTTACTCTGCTATGTCCCTAGCAAGTAGTAGACATTCACAGGGATATTTTGTAAGTTATGAGGAGAAGTTAGAGCAAGAGTTTGTCTGGACCCTGTTGCCAACGGCAAGAGATTAAAGTGACAAGGTGGTTTGGGAGAGGAGAGATGAAGTGCAAGTCAGCTGCGCTTGGTTTGCTGACCCCCTTGGTTTGCTCACAGATGCCAGCATTTGGAGCCGCCTCCTAGCAGGCAGCACCACAGGTGCCCTGGCAGTGGCTGTGGCCCAGCCCACGGATGTGGTAAAGGTCCGGTTCCAGGCTCAGGCCCGGGCTGGAGGTGGTCGGAGATACCAAAGTACTGTTAATGCCTACAAGACCATTGCCCGAGAGGAAGGATTCTGGGGACTCTGGAAAGGTATGTGGTAATTGTTTCCTCTCCCTTCCCTTCTCCTGCCCTCCCCTCCCAATTCCCTGGTCTCACTCTCCTTCCTGCTATAGGGACCTCTCCCAATGTTGCTCGTAATGCCATTGTCAATTGTGCTGAGCTGGTGACCTACGACCTCATCAAGGACACTCTCCTGAAGGCCAACCTCATGACAGGTGAGTTAGGTTAGATGATGCTGAGTCTCACCTTAATCCCCAATGCAAGAGCAGATATAGGCGTCTGATTGACCCCTGAAGACCACAGCTTTTCATTCTACTTGCTCTTTGCTTGGAGGGTGAGATTATATCTCTTACTTGGCATACTGAAGCCAACTAGGATGGAGCTCCCATTTTGCACATTGAGGAACTGAGGTGGTCCTAGATTGGCAAAATAACTCTCAGGTGCTCAGAAGAGGTCCCAGCTAGAGTGTCTTTAAAATCATGAGAACCCCTAGCTACTTAAGTAATTTTCTCTTCTGGAATGGTGGGTGAGGAAGCTTGACTTTCTTGCCTGCTCCTCCTTGGCAGATGACCTCCCTTGCCACTTCACTTCCGCTTTTGGGGCAGGCTTCTGCACCACTATCATCGCCTCCCCTGTCGACGTGGTCAAGACGAGATACATGAACTCTGCCCTGGGCCAGTATAGCAGTGCTGGCCACTGTGCCCTTACCATGCTTCAGAAGGAGGGGCCCCGAGCCTTCTACAAAGGGTGAGCCTCTGATCCACCCTACCCAAGTCCAGGCCTTCTGGCTATCCATACCTATCACAGGTGGGAGAGAACCAGCTAGAAATGAGTAGCAACCAAGTGTCAATCTATTTCTGATCCTGGTGCTGGTATTTCACCAGCATTTACTCATCCTCTTAATTGCTTCCTCCCAGAATTGCTGTTACCACTATTTATAAATGTTAAAATGGAGACTCAGAAGATTAGTGCTTATAGCCACACAGCAGTGAAGCCCAGTTCATTGAGTCTTATCACCCCCTCTGGGACAGAGCAATAGGGTTGGATTGGATGCCTGGCTCAGTAGGGGAAGTGGGAGATGGAAGTACCCACAGTGACCTGTGTTTTCTCTCCCCTAGGTTCATGCCCTCCTTTCTCCGCTTGGGTTCCTGGAATGTGGTGATGTTCGTAACCTATGAGCAGCTGAAACGGGCCCTCACGGCTGCCTGCAGTTCACACGAGGCTCCCTTTTGAGCCTTTTGTGCTGCTGACTTGATCACCTCTGGCTTTGGTTCCAGTTGCAGCCAGGCCCTGTTTCCCTTTTCCTCTTTCCCTTTCCTCTTTCCCCACTTCTTCCCTTCACTCCTTTTCCCCATCACCTCCCTTTCCTCACATTCTCATTCCCTTCCTCATCTCCCCATTGTCTCTCAGTGCTGTTGGAGCTGACTCCATTCAACAGCATGGGAGGATCCCAAACCCCTAGTTCCTTAAAAATACTCAGCCCAAATCTTCATCCTACCCCCAGCCCAGCCTGCATGTCCCCCATAAAGCAAGCTCAACCTTGGTGTCTCCTTCCTCTCTTGTAGTGTTAGCAGAGGTCTTGGTCCAATGGGCCCTTAGTGCGTAGGGGAGGAGCCACCTCCAGCATTCAGTCTGAAGCCCACGGAGGTCATCTATTCTAGACCATTTCTCTTCAAACCCAGGCCCTGGACTAAGGTGGCTGGTGCAGAGGCAGCAGAAGCGATAGTAATAGCTTTACTCTCTTTTCCTGCCCTTCCAACCCCCAGTATGGCCCCAAGCCTGTTTATTGTGCACATCTCAGAAGACTTAGATGAGGAACTTGGGAATCTTAGATGCTGTGGACTTACTTGATGACATTTTAAAGATAGGAAACCCACTCCCTCTAAAGTCCCAGCCTAGGGAGAGCAAGTCAGTTACCCCTTCCACAGTGACACCCAGAAGAGGAAGTGTTACTGAGCTGGGTGGGGCAGGGCCTGACTCAGCAGAGGTAGGTTTTAGGCTGCAGGGCAAACAGAACAGTGTCTGTCTAAGGATACTTTTTATTTTTTATTTTTTTTTGTAGAGACAGTTTCACTTTATTGCCTTTGGTAGAGTGCCATAGTGCCACACAGCTCACAGCAACCTCCAACTCCTGGGCTTAGGTAATTCTCTTGTCTCAGCCTCCCGAGCAGCTGGGACTACAGGTGCTTACTTTTTGTTTTGCAGTTCCCTGAGGCCAGGCTTGAACCCACCACCCTCAGTATATGGGGCTGGCACCCTACTCGCTGAGCCACAGACGCCACTCTTTTTTTTAAGAGACAGTCTTACTTTATCGCCCTCGGCAGAGTGCTGTGGTGTCACAGCAACCTCCAACTCCTTCCTGGGCTTAGGCAAATTCTCTTGCCTTAGCCTCCCAAGTAACTGGGACTATAGGCACCCACCACAACCCCTGGCTATTTTTTTGTTGCAATTTGGCCTGGGCCAGGTTCAAACCCGCCACCCTTGGTACATGGGGCCGGCGCCCTACCCACTGAGCCATAAGCACCGCCCAGGATACTTTCACTTTGAAGTCTCATTTTCTCCCTGAACTAGAGGTCCCAAGGAGGAAGGGACAAGCCAGGGCTTTGCACATAGGTCTCAGCCTCTCTGTCCCTGTTCTCTCACCACCTGCCCTGTGGAGGCAGGAAAGCAGGTGGGCAAGGGGGACTGAGGTCCCAGAATCCTGAGGCATCTTGTATAGGGTTGGGCCCTAATGAAGTCATCCAGCCCCGTTTTGTAGATTCCTAAAGAAGCTGAAGGCTGACACAGATCATGACAAAAACACCCAGAAAGTCAGCAGCTGGACTAGGACTAAGATTCTTCCCTCCCTTCTGGGCTCTTCCCCCAGCCTGAGACAGCTGACCTCCTTCCACTGCTTATTAGCTGATTTGTCAGAGCTAAAAGTTAAGACCCTCTGGCACTTAGGAAAGAGGGCCAAGGTGTTAGATGGTTCCTGGAGAAGGAAAAAGGGCCCAAGATGCCTCAGCTTGCTTCCTAGCTCTTGACAGATTGAACTGAGACCTCATAGTCCCCAGGAGGGACAGGGTTGAGTCCCATGAAGTAGCAAGCCATGGTTAGATGACAGGCAGCCTTGCCAGGCTGTTCTGCTAGGCTGCAGGGAGTTGGCATAAATGGAACCCCAATTAATCCCTGAGGCAGGCTATTAACTTTTGTACAGGAGTCCCTTTGCTGCCCAGGCATGTCTGTCCTCAAAGCTAAATAGGCTAGTGGATGTGAGCAATCATTGATCTGGTTTATCAGCTTTTGTGTCCCAGGCCCTGAGATGGATGGACACAAAGTCACCAGACAGTCATAATTCTGAGCATGAGCTAGGAAAGCTAAGAACCACTGGTAAATATACCAATAGGCCCTGCTAACTCTGGTTAGGGGTAACTCCTCTATAAAACAGGCATATGAAATGCCCTGCTTTGCCTGACTTACAAAGTAGCACTGAAGACCACTGAGGTAACATGTCATAAAGGTCTTCCATTGGTGGCACCTGTGGCTCAAAGGAGTAGGGTGCTGGCCCCAGCCAAAAACTGCCAAAAGAAAGTCTTCCATAGAGTCTGAGCCCAGGCTTCCTTAAAAGCCTCTGTGTAAGGGAGGTGCCTGTGGTTCAGTGAGTAGGGCACCGGCCCTGGCCGAACTGCAACAAAAAAAAAAGTAGCCGGGTGTTATGGCTGGCGCCTGTAGTCCCAGTTGGGAGGCTGAGACAAAAGAATGGCCTAAGCCCAGGAGCTGGAGGTTGCTGTGAGCCGGGAAGCCATGGCACTCTACCAAGGGCTACAAAGTGAGACTGTCTCTTAAAAAGCCTCTCCTTAAGGAGAGCAGGCCTTGCTGCCCCAGAGGAGTCAGAGAATTTGACAGCAGATGCACCTTCACCTATTTGCTCAGAACAGGGCAGCTACCACCTGGGCTATGTCTCAGACAAAAGAATCAGCTTCACTTGGCTCAGCGCCTGTAGCACAGTGATAATGGCATCAACCACATACACGGGAGCTGGCAGGTTTGAACCCGACCCCGGCCAGTTCAACAATGACAACTGAAAAAATAGCCGGGCATTGTGGCGGGTGGCTGTAGTCCCAGCTACTTGGGAGCCTGAGGCAAGAGAATCGCTAACGCCCAGGAATTTGAGGTTGCTGTGAGCTATGATATAATAGTACTCTACTGAGGATGACATAAACTCAAAAAAAAATCAGCTTCACTCATCTGGTTTCTACAAAAGGCCTGTAAGATAGAGGTTGTAATCTCAAAAACAGCTACAGAGAGCAGTGGGAGTCCAAGGTGGGTGGATTCCTTGAACTTAGGAATTTGAGACCAGCCTGAGCAAGAGCAATACCCCATCTCTACTAAAAGTAGCCAGGCATGGTGGTGTGTACCTGTAGTCTCAGCTGTTACGGAGGGTTCAGCATTGTGGGTATAGTCTTCAGCTATCAGGAAGGCTGAGGCAAGAGGATGGCTTGAGCACAAGACCACACAGGTTGCTATGATCATGTCATGGCACTCTACCCAGGGCAATAGAGAGACTGTCTAAAAAAACAACAGGCTTAAAGGTGGAGCCTTTGCCCAAGGGCCCACAGCAGCACAGTGGGTTGGTAGCACACCTGGGATTCAGATGCTAAAGCCTACATTTAACTACCAGGCTAAAATGCTCCCTAGAATCCTGGTCCCAGAGTCTTTATCTCAAGTCGTTCTGCTGCAATCTCTGTGATGATTTAAAAATGGTTGTCAAGTGCTGCTGGCCTCCATTTAAGAAAAAGTCTGCTGGGCCTGGTGGCTTACACTTGTAACCTTACTAGCACTTGGGGAGGCTGAGGTGGGAGGGTTGCTTGAGGCTAGGAGCAAGACCCCACCTCTACAAAAATGGGAAAAGATAGCCAGGCATGGTGGTGTGCACCTGTAATCCCAGCTCTTAGGCAAAGTGCAGCAGGAGAATTGTTTGTGCCTAGGAGCTTGATGTTGCAGTGAGCTATGAGGACTGGCTGTACTCTAGCCAGTATGATGGCAAGACTTCGTCTCAGAAAAAAGGAAAAAGGTCAGGTCTGGTGGCTCATACCTGTAATCCTAGCAATCTGGGAGGCTAAGGCAGTAGGATTGCTTAAACTCAGAAATTCAAGACCAGCCTGAGCAAGAGTGAGACCTTGTCTACTAAAAATAGAAAAATTAGCCAGACATTGTGGCAAGCACTGATATGGTGCTTTTGGATGGTGGAATTGTAAACAATCTGGATAATATGGGGCCTTTCCTGGCACTTCTGAAGCTACTCCATAGAGTGGTCACCAATTCTCCATAGGTCTGGACCTATCCTTACCCAAAGTCAGACTCAAGAGAGGGGAAACTTTCCCTGGCACAGAAGAAAGTGTGACCCACTGAACCACAGGTGCCGCCCAAAGTTATCTTGTGCTTTCATTTTCCTGTCTTGATAATGTGACCACAGAAGAGGAGCATATACGCTGCTCTTGACTCTGAGGGGGCAGGTATGATCTACAATAGGCCCAGCTGGACCTGGAGGCTAGAACTCCAGACCACATTCGCAGCAGTTCCATCACCCTTCCTAAAACCTAAAAAGTGAGTTCACCAAGCACTTTCACATCAATGACCTCATGTAATCCTCAGAAAAGAAGCCTGTGATGGGGGGTATGATCTACTTTTCTGACGAGGGCAATCCCTGGTCCAAGTAGTCAGGCGCAGGGCTGGGGGCTGCCTCCTAGACCACCCTGCTTAGAGGCAGCTGGGGCAACATAATCAAGGCCAGAGAGGTAGAAGCCAAAACTGTTTCCAGTGCTTGTGTTCTTTGTGGACCTCTCTCATCTAAGCAGGGTGAGTCTGTGGGAAGTGGCCTTCAAGGTTCAGATGATAGCTTTGCTATTGGGCCTCAGTGACCTGCAACAAATTTTTTTTTTTCTTTTGTAGAGACAGAATCTCACTTTATGGCCCTTGGTAGAGTGCCGTGGTGTCACACAGCAACCTCTAACTTCAGGGCTTACGCGATTCTCTTTGCCTCAGCCTCCCAAGTAGCTGGGACTACAGGCACCTGCCACAATGCCCGGCTATTTTTTATTGCAGTTTGGCCAGAGCTGGATTTGAACCAACCACCCTTAGTATATGGGGTCAGCACCCTACCGCTGAACCACAGGTGCTGCCCAAATGTTTTCTTCTTATGCTTTCGTTTTCCTGTCTCGATAATGTAACCATATCACACTTAAGAGACTGTCCCTTCTGTCATGAAAAGGTGGAGCAAAGCCAGGGACCCATAGAGGCCACACAGCCCTGCCCTACTCTACCAAGGTGGGAACACAAAGACTGAATCCTCAGGGGCCTGGCGATGCCCATGAAGGCAGGACAGGGGCCCAGGTGCTGAGCTCCCTGGACCCTGCTTTTCCCATTACCCTCCAAGAAGGGTCAGTATGAAACTCCTGTCCCTCCAACACACCTTGGTATAGCTGGAGGAAAGGAAATAGATCTTTATTACATCAGTTTAAGCCCCATGTCACCCCACCCTCATGCCACATCAGTGCTGCAGGCTGGGTCCCCTGCACACCCTGAGGCTGTAGGGACCCGGGTAAGGCCTGGCTTGCCTCCCCGACACCTGCTCTAACCCTTAGCCCACCAGTTATGTCAGCAATGCTTGGCGCAGCAGCTGCTTCTTTTGGGGTGTGAGGCAGTTAGGGAACTGGATGTCAAAGAAGATGAAGAGGTTTCCTTTCTTGGTGGGATCTTCGGGTAATGGCATCCCCTCATCTGGCACCTTCTTGAAGTACTTAGGACTGAGACAGGAAGATGAAAGAAGGGAGCTTAGAAGTCACCCCAGAGTGGTACCTTAACAGGTCCCTGCACCCCTGCTATCAACCCCAGCAAGGGAACAGTCATCATCCAGAACTGCGTGGGAGGGAGAGTGGCTGGCTTGTTCCAAACAGCCTGCTCCCTGAAAAGCCTGTTTATGCTGAGTCTCTGATGGAGGATTCTGGAAATCTTGTTTTATGGGAAACAGGGTGAAAAAGGAAGGTAAGCAGACTCTGGGATGGAGCAGAGGGCCTTTCTTGGAAAAGGACTTAGGGGATGATGCAACCCAAAGCTCTAATGAGCGGTTTGGGGGATGGAGGCAACAAGGATTACCCGACCCTGGGGGCCTCTAGCCCCTGCAGCAGCTTGTGAAAATCAGATGGCATTCCCCCAGGCTAGAGTGTGAGCTGGGTTTCAGTCCTCTCTCACCCCTCAGCAGGGGTCCCCTGTGCTAGGTGCAGTGTGCACAGCTGTACTGGGCAGACCTGTCTGACACCATGCGCTATGTCCCAGGCCAGCCCTGTTCTTGGCTTTTGGGGCCCACTGAAAATGGACTCACTGCACGATGTCATTGATGGGGATGTTGAGCAGACGGTCATCTAGGGTCTTCACCTCCACGGTGCAGCAGGTAAGAGCCTGGGGAAAGTTAGGACCAAAGGTGGGAACAGGGAGCATCACCATGGCCATCCTATTTAGAAGGCAATCTATGAGCCTACTCAGTGCCAGACCCTGAGCTGAGAACCAGAAAGGTGAAAGGCTGCTGGGGAACTGATAAGTGAATGACCCAGGCAATTATCTGCCTTTAAGAAGCTCAGTGGGGCACGTAAAAGTGATGTTGATATAGTATAAGTATCATGATAGAGATGGAAATAAAAGTGTCTGTGGGAGCCAAGGAGGAGCCTCTCAACCATTCTGGAGTAGGGCAGGAAATGGTAGCAGTGGTGTAACAGTTGATGATGGCCTTGTGTAGGGATGGGTACACAGCATCCCAGGCAGAGGGCCTAACAGAAAGAAAGAACAGAGGTGTGAAAATGCACCACAGGGCAGGAGTACTAAGTGGCCTAGAGTGAGGAATGAGGCCAGCAGCAGCCTCAAATACCATGCAAAGATGTTGAGGAGTCAGATGAAGGTATGGAAAGATCTCTGAGGAGATGACAAGGAAGGAGGGAGGGCCTGCTGCATAGATCCAGGTGATGGTGATTAATGGGATGAAGTGGCGGGAGACATGGGAGGTGGAATTAACAAGAGTTAATGAGACTACAGGTGACTGGGGGAGGGGAGGCAAAACCTAGACCTGCGCAGGTGCTGTTCACTCTGCCCACCCCAACCCCTGCGATTTACCCACTCACCTTACCCAGAGGGATGGGGTACACAAAGAAGAGATCATCGTTCTCCCTGCGGAAGCGAGGGTGGAGCTTCTCCTTTACAATGAAGATGATGTCAGCTGGGATGATGTTGGGACCCTGGGCAAAGGAGGCCAAGGGGTGACAAGGACTCACTGGCTGTGTGACCTTGGCCAACTTCCTGCCTCTACTTGTCTCCATGTCTTCATCTGTACAATGGGGAGATTGGAAGGGCCTTTTGAGTTTGGCCCCCTAAGCCCCTGCTCTGAGAGGCCTACTCGATGAGTCCCCCTGAAATCATTTCACTACTGAGTCCTAAATAGATGCACTAAAGGGGGGCAGGTCTCCTGGTAGAGGGCTGAACACTGAGCTGGTAGTCAGGCAGCTGCCTGCCAGTCTGTGTCCTGCTGGCAGCTCCAGGGATGACACCCCTTGCCAACTTCATTAAGTCACCAAACGCTTCTGAGGTGTCTTCTAGGCACTGGGAACAGGGGAGTCAGACTATCCCCTACTCTACGGAGCTCCTGTCTAGTAGGGAAGAGACACACAGTGGGTCCTCAACAGGTCCAAGACTGTGATAAGGTAAGTACAGAGGCCAGGGGCTCACAGGAGCTGCTAACCCATGTAGGAGGTCAGGGAAGGCTGCCCAGAGTGGGGACACTGGAGCTGAGTCTTGAGGCTGTTTCTGGAAGCAGATTTTTTTTGTTTGTTTGTTTTTGTTTTTTGAGACACAGCCTCAAGCTGTCACCCTGGGTAGAGTACTGTGGCATCACAGCTCACAGCAACCTCCAACTCCTGGGCTCAAGAGACGAGTTCCTATACTTGGGCTTTATTCAGAGAAGCACTGAAGAAAATCAGAAAGATCACTGGAATTACAGCTAGATTTCCTTTTAGCTCTTGTGCTCTTGCTCTGGGCAAGACCCATCCCTCTCCAGGCCTCAGGTTGTCATCTTTAAAATGGGAATAGTCTCAGGCGGTGCCTGTGGCTCAAGGAGTAGAGCGCCAGCCCCATATACTGGAGGTGGCAGGTTCATACCCAGCCCCGGTCAAAAACGGAAAATAAAATGGGGATAGTCTCTGGGCTGCCCGTTCATAGAGGTACTGTGAGGCTCCTTGGAAGGAACATTAGGGATCTTCATACCCACTCCACAGATTGGTCTTGTTACCAGACCAGGTCTTTCCTGCACCTTCATAGGGGCAGGAAAAAGTATTGCCTCCTTCCCCCTCAGTCTGACTAAAGTGGCATCCTTAGTCAGCTTCTGTCCCTCTCACCTGGTCCCCTTCCTTCTCAAAGGTGATACGTGTGCCCTGCCTCCAACCAGGCTTCACATCGATAGTCAGAATCTTGTCCTTGATGGTGGAGGAGTAGCCATCCTCATTCAGCACCTGCAGTGAGATGGCAGGTGTGGGAGAAGTTTGCTCAGAATTTCCAAGAGCACAGCTAAGGTTTGCTCAGATTTCCACGAGCACACAGCTAGACTTTGCACACATGAAAGACATATTGTGAGATTTGTACTTGAGTTCAATCCTCCAGCAATAGGAAAGACCTGCCCTGAAGACCACTCCCATCCTCCTGTTATAAGAACCAAAAACTTATGATTCCAGGACGGCAGGGCATGCCACGGGGCTGGGGGCTGGGGTGCCAAGCAGTCACTGTGAATTGATCAAACTCACAACTTCAATCTTGGCCACAGATACACAGTGAAAATGTATTCAAAGTCCTCTTCAAATCCCAGAGCCCCCCCCCACCCCGATCCTCCAACAGGTCTCTTAATCCCCAAGAGATTAAGGTTAATTAATCTCTTAATCCTATAAGAGATTATTGGTAGCCGGCCCCATACGCCAGAGGTGGCGGGTTCAAATCCCAGCCAAAAACTGCAACAACAACCAAAGAGAGAAAGACAATGGAGGTCAACATTTCTGAACCTCACCCCATCAATCCTCCATTATGTCGTATCCAATCCCCAATCACACACCCAGATGGGTGCTGTCTGTGGAAAGCATGGCCACATCAGCATCTCCTCTGCTGGGCAAAGGTGTAGTAGCCTTACTCTTGTACCTGGTACAGAGCTGACCCATGGGACAGGGCAAGCCAAGGAATGAATTCTGGGGCACTGAGGGTCTTCCTAAATCAGTCATCTGAGGAACTGTCTCCTGCCCACCCTCCATGCCCATATTGTTCCCTCCAACTCATGAGGGATACATTCTGATGAAATCCTGGGGGTGTGGCTCAGCGCCTGTAACTCAGCAGCTAGGGCACCGGCCACATACACCAGGGCTGGTGGTTTCCAAACCTGGTCTGGGCCTGCAGAAAGAACCACAACGACAGCTACAAAGTAAAAAAAGTAGCCGGGTGTTGTGGCAGCCCCCATAGTCTCAGCTACTTTGGAGACTGAGGCAGGAGAATCGCTTAAGAGTTGGCGGTTGCTGTGAGCTGTGACACCACAGCACTTCACCAAGGGCAACATAGTAAGACTCTGTCTCAAAAAAAAAAAAAAAGAAAGAAAGAAATCCTGGGGATATGGTGTGGTAATGCCCAGGGCAGAATTCATAGGACGGTCCTCCCATTCAGAGCCTTGCCTCTTCCCACAGGGATGGGGATGAAGGGGCAGAGAGCAAGGAGATGATCTCAGTCCAGGGAGGAAGGCTGCAGGGAGGGGACTCCTACACTAGGAGAGAACTAGGCTAATACTCCCAATCGTCCCTTCCAAATTTCAGACTCCAGAATTCTAAGATCCTAGGTCTCTGAATCTCAGATTCCATACTTCCATAAGGGAACATCCCTGAGCCCTCCAGTCTGGTAAATGAGGAAGTGACTGGTGGGGTCGCAGGGCATCTGATGGCCCCCAGTAGTAGCAAGCCAAATACTCACCCTTCGCGAGATCTTAATTTTTTTTGTGCAGCCAAAGAATAAGTCCTCCAGGGACAGATAAAGGTCCCGTTCAATTGGGGGGTCCTGCTTCTTGACGCCTCGGCCCCTGAGCCCCCCGAAGTTCAAATCCACCTCACCTCCTTCTTCATCAAAAAACTCTGTAGGAGTTAGGGAGAGAAATAACAGAAATCTCTCTCTCTCTTTCTCTCTCTCTCTCTCACACACACACACACACACACACACACACACACACACACACACAGTCCCCACCACCCTGTTCACATCCTCTATCTTTTCAGTGCCCCAAGTGTAATGCCAAGCATCCCAAAACCACCTTCAGAGTCACAACTGTTTGACTGGGCAGGCAAAAATATGCCCTCAATTGCAGATCCAGTGAATGTTATTCCTTTCCACTCCCCGCTGTTTCACCTCCACTTCGCACATCCCCCACCTCCCTGACTCACCCCACCAAAGTGAGTACCCTAAGTCCGGCTGCCTCACGTAGGAGACACACGCCCTCTGGCTGCAGAGCCTGGCAGTGCCAGAAAAGACTTGACGTAAACGGTGGGTATCGAGGGTCCGAATGCACCGATGGTCCCCACCCTTCCCCAGCTTCCTCTTCCCTTCTTTGTGTGGCCCAGCACAAGGCCTCTAGAAGCTCCAGCCTGCAGCCCTCTCGCTCAGATCTCCAAAAAAATTTTTTCAAACACCTAATTCCCCGTATTGAACCTCTTTCAGCTTGGCATGGGTAAAACAGTATATGTTTGTGCAACTGATCCCTGATTCATACACATCTGTACAATGAAATCATATGTAGATTATATATAGTACATAGATTTGCATATAAACGAATAAAGTAGATCTATATGTAGTATAATGTATAACAATCTCCAAGTAAAAGTGGGGAAAAGTGTATACAAAGTAGTTCATTTCCATAACAAAATAAAAGCTTCTGTAAAAATAAATAAAGGCTCATAAACGTACAGACAATTTCCGGAAGGATACATAAGCTGGTTTTTTGTTTTATTTTGTTTTGTTCTTCAGGCAGAGTCTCAGTCTGCTCAGGCTAGAGTGCTGTGGCATCAGCCTAGCTCACAACCTCAAACTCCTGGGTTCAAATGATCCTCCTGCCTTCAGCCTCCCGAGTAGCTGAGACTACAGGCACCCATCATAACGCCCAGCTAATTTTTGTATTTTTAGTAGAAATGGGGTCTTGTTCTTGTTCAGACTTGTGTCGAACTCCTGAACTCAAGCAGTCCTGCCTCAGCCTCCCAAAATGCTAGGATTTCAGGTGTGAGCCACTATGCCCAGCCAAGATATATCACTTGTTAAAAGTGAGTGGCTGCTTCTGGGGAGGGAAATAGAAGGCTAGAATTCACTTATTTTTCAATAAATTCTGTTTTACATTTTTTACCATGTATTTTATATATGTATGTGGGTATGTGTTTATATCTTTTTTTTTTTTTTTGAGACAAAGCCTCAAGCTGTCACCCTGGATAGAGTGCTGTGGCATCACAGCTCACAGCAACCTCCAATTCCTGGGCTCAAGCGAGTCTCCTATCTCCGCCTCCCAAGTAGCTGGGACTACAGGAGCCCACCACAACGCCTGGCCATTTTTTGGTTGCAGCCGTCATTGTTGTTTGGTGGGCCCAGGCTGGATTTGAACCCGCCAGCTCAGGTGTACATGGCTTGCGCCTTAGCCCGTTGAGCCACAGGCGCCGAGCCGTGTATATATCTTTTAAAGTAAAAATAAAAACAAAACTACTCAAAGAAAAGCATCTCTTTTACAACTGTGTCCTTTCCTAGTAAGGCAAGGGGGGGGATAAGACCTCTTACCATTGAAGGGGTTGTCTCCCCCGAAGAACTCGTGGAAAACCTTTTCAGGGTTGCCGTGGAAGACGTAACCAGTTGTCCACGGGGTCTGGGATCCAAACTCCAAAGGAATACCGCCCTTCAGGCCCTCCTCTCCAAATTTGTCATAGATGCCTCTCTTCACAGCTGTAGATGTGTGCCATTTTGAGGAGGGGTCCAGATTTAGGGGTTAAGATGAATGGGCAGGGCTGGGAAGCAGGAGGATACGGGGAAAGGAAAGGCGCTTACTTCCAAAGTGCCCTGCTGTCTAGTAGTCTTCGGAATAAGACCCTAAAAATCAGGGGTTCAGTTTCATTCTGGGTGGACCCAGGTATTGCTCCTCTAGCCCAGAAGAGAGGTGGGAAAGGCAAGTTGTTTGTGGGGGTGAGGTGGAAATTGGAGGAAGAACTGAGAGACCATGGGTCAGGTTATAGCCCTGGGATTTGGCCCAACTCAGTCATCACGGCCATTGTCTTATGTCCCAAAGGTCATCCGTAAAGTTGTCATAGATAGGGAAAAATGGGAAATTGTAGCTAAATGTACCTTTATTTATAAAATATTCATCACAAAATTTTACAAAGAAGTGGCCGACACATAGAGAATATTTTATAAAATTTTTAAACGAATATTTTGCAAATAAAGTTACATTTAGCTATAATTTCCTCATTTTGTCTATGTATGGCAACATTATAGGAGACCTTTGAGACGCCTTGTAGAATCCTAGAATCCTGAAATTTTTATTATTTATTTATTTATTTTTTGCAGTTTTTGGCCAGGGCTGGATTTGAACCCACCACCTCTGGCATATGGGGCTGAGCCTACTCCTTTGAGCCACAGGTGCTGCTCTATTATTTATTTATTTATTTAATTTATTTTGAGACAGAGTCTCACTATGTGTCCCTTGGTAGAGTGCCGTGGTGTCACAGCTCACAGCAACCTCAAACTCTTGGGCTTTAAGCAATTCTCTTGCCTCGGGCTCCCAAGTAGCTGGGACTACAGGCACCCACCACAATGTCCGGCTATTTTTTGTTGTGGTTGTCATTGCTGTTTAGCAGGCTGGGGCCAGTTTCGAACCTACCAGCCCTGGTGTATGTGATTGGCACCCTAACCACTGAGTTACGGGTGCCCCCCTTAGACTAGTGTTTTTTTTTTGCAGTTTTTGGTCGGGGCCAGGTTTGAACCCACCACCTCCGGTATATGGGGCCAGCGCTCTACTCCTTTGAGCCACAGGTGCCGCCCTAGACCAGTGATTTTTATTTATTTGTGTGTGTGTGTTTGTTTGTTGTAGAGAAAGAGTCTCACTTTATCGCCCTCTGTAGAGCGCTGGGCAACACACAGCTCACAGCAACCTCCAACTCCTGGGCTTGGGCGATTCTCTTGCCTCAGCCTCCCAAGTAGCTGGGACTACAGGCACCCGCCACAAGACCTGGCTATTTTTCTGTTTTGCAGTTCGGCCAAGGCCGGGTTTGAACCCACCACCTTCGGTATATGGGGTTGGCACCCTACTTGATGAGCCACAGGAGCCACCCTATTTTTTTTTTTTTTTTGAGACAGTCTCACTATGTTGCCCTTGGTAGAGTGCTATGGCGTCACAGCTCACAGCAACCTCAAACCCTTGGGCTTAAGCGATTCTCTTGCCTCAGCCTCCCAAGTAGCTGTGGCTATATAGGTGCCCTCCATAATGCTGGGCTAGTTTTTCTATTGTTGCTAGAGATGGAGTCTCACCCTTGCTGGGGCTCATCTCCAACTCCTGAGCCCCAGCAATCCACCTGCCTTGGCCTCCCAGAGTGCTAAGATTACAGGCTTTACTCTTTTTTTTTTTGTTCTTTATCCATAAAATTTAAGTGTGCAATGGAAGTTTACCTATAGGTTCAAATGTGCTGGGAGACAAAAGAAGGTTGGAAAAACACTGTTCTAGTCCTTTGAAATCCTAGAAAACTGAAGTCCTGAAAACTCGGGGCTGGAAAACCCTGAGTGATCTCACTGTACTTCTGCATAGGAGCCACACTTACAGACCCCAGGACAAGCCTCCAGGAAAGCCCCCCCCCACCTCCACAGACCCCTGTGGGGGCAGGTGATGCCAAGATGCATGGGCTGGGTGGTTTGTGGACCCACTGTGCTGGTTTCCATAGGAGAGACTTCTCATCACTCTTGGTCTTTCTTTGCCCTTTTATACTCCTGCTGGCCTTGGGGAGCTGGAGAGTCAGGCATGGGGGAAGTCCCACCTCACCCTCTTCCTCCCAGGAAAGTTCCATGGCTCATGGTGAAGTGGGGGTGGCACGGCATAGGGAATGTGTCCTGGCTCCTGCACTGACTGCCCCGACTGGGGGAGCACAGCAGCCTAATCCTGGGCCCTACACACCATGTCCTCCAACTTGTGTCTTCGGAGAAAGGCTCTTCTTTAGTCTGTTTCCTCTCTATTTGTCTAGATTCTAGGAAGGGAAGAGGATCTGTACTCTCTATTGGGCTGCCTCAGAAAATCCAGCAGTCTAGAGACTTAAGAAACTATGTTAAGGCTTGGCGCCTGTGGCTCAACGGGCTAAGGCACCAGCCATGTACACCTGAGTTGGCAGGTTCGAATCCAGTCTGGGCCCGGCAAACAACAATGACAGCTGCAACCAAAACATGACCAGCGTTGTGGCAGATGACCGTAGTCCCAACTACCTGGGAGGCGGAGGCAGGAGACTCGCTTGAACCCAGGAATTGGAGGTTGTTATGAGCTGTGATGCCACAGCAGTCTACCCAGGAGGACAGCTTGAGGCTCTGTCTCAAAAAAAAAAAAAAAGATAGGAGCATTTAAATTGAGTGCATAAATATTTAGAATTGAAATATCTTCTTTTTTTTTTTTTTTTTTTTTTTTTTTTTTTGTTCCGTGTGACAAGCTGGCCTACGTGAAAGGCAAATTTATGTTTTTAAGCTATATTTTCTTCAGAGCGTCAGACTGATTTCAATTTG
>CAUYRH010146591.1:0-10032 GCA_963574655.1 Perodicticus potto | reverse complement strand
TCTCTGACCTTCCCTGGTCTTCCTGTGTCTGGTCTCACATTCTCCCTCAAAGATAACTGTTAGGTAATTGAAAAACTTCATCTCCCTATCCCGATTACCCACTGAAAATTTCAAACTTATGGACCGCCCCCAACAGCTCTTCTCGCCAGAACAGTAACTCCTTATTGGCTATTCTACCATTCTGTCACCTCTCCTAACCGACCCTATATAAGGATGCACTTTTCTTTTGGCCTCTCTCTCTCTTCTATCTTTCCTCTCTTCCATTCTCTCCCCGACCCTTCCTTCTCTTTCTCTCTCTCTCTCTCTCTCTCTCTCTCCCTTTTCCCTCCTCCTTAATGCTGCTCTGCAGCATCCCCCACCAATAAAGACCTTTCTTACAAGCCTTGGTGGTCCGTAAGATTTCTGCCGGTTGAGTGCCGCCCTTTCATCTGGTATCAGAAGTGAGATCTAATTAGGGAATGCTCCCAAGCTCCTGAGAACTCCCTATCTTCTCACACTCCCAACACTCACCGCTGTATCGGCTTGTGTCCATCCACCAAGGTGCTATAACCAGCACTCAACACCAGCCTCATCCGAACTTGGTGAGTACCCCTATGGGAGTGAGTTTTCCCAAATCATGAGCTGGGTGTTTACATTCCTGGTGATTCACCCGTTTCTCAAGGCTTGAGTTCCCTATTCCCATTGACCTTGCGTGTCCTAGCTCAGGACTTCCACACCTCACACGAAAATTCCTGGCACTAGGTCTCAAGCTCTCCTTGGCCCCAAGGGTCTGACACTGATTTAGGTGTAGTGACGATATAGTGATGACAATCCTAAACTATGTTCTCATTTTCCTGGCCAGCCTTAAAGCAGCACAGACGTCCACCCTTTGCCCTGGTCCTCACACGATTCTACTCATGCTTTATTTCTGTGACAAATCACCATGGGTGCAGGCTATTTATCCCACCTAACTCCCCCTTGGGGTGCTTATTACGCCACCTGGTAGAATTAAGATTAGACTTAAAGCTAAAAAAATTAATTAAACTCTCTACCCAGGTTTGGCCACTTTACAAGCTAAACAACCAAAGTATCTGGCCAGACTATAATTCATTTAATTTTTCTTAAATCCCAAACTTATATATCTATTGTGAGTGCCTTGACAGATGAAGTGAGGTCCCCTATGTTAAGAGCTTCTCCTATCTTAAAACCAAGCCTAATTTAGATTCAAGTAATTCCAAAATTCTTGTAAAAAAGAACTCTTCTACTCTCTATCTTCCTAAACCAAACCTATTCAAACCACCCCACCATATTTGGCTCCTCCCTCAACCACACAATTGCATCCACCTTTTGTCCCTTCTACTTCCCCATCAACCAATCTAAACTCGTCTCCTAACTCCTCCCCTCCAACTAGCCCTCAAGAGTTCTTTTGTGTTGTCTCTCAGTCCACACTGCTCCAAGAAACACTTCCGTACCCCTTTACCCCTTTCTTCCTTCAGCTCCTCCATATAATGATCCTACAGTGCTACTGTATAGCAATGCAAACAAATTACAAACTAATTCACTAATTCTACTATATCCACTACTCATTCTTCACTTCCCTCTGGTCCCCTTACCTGATCCCATTCCCACTGGTCTCCAAAATTAGAGGAACCTTCAGCTCCCTCTCACTTCCTAGCCCCACTCCACTAGGTAACTAGAGTCGATGGTGTAATTTCTGTTTGTTCCTTTCCCATAACTAAACTCACACACCTTAAAATTAGACTAAGTTCCTTTACTTCTAATCCTTCTCATTTTATTCAAGAGTTTCAATTTATTACTATGTCCTATCAACTTACCTAGCATGATGTTTTTATTATCTTAGCTGATACCCTAACCTCTAGTGATCACAAACGAGTGTGGGAGAGGGCGAAAGAGGCAGCAGATCAATTTCATATGTCAAACAATGAGCATCCTACAGGTAACACCGTGGTCCCTAACTCCCAGCCAGATTAAAAGTATAATGATAATGCAGGAAGAAAAAGTAAGGACATTTTTATTACCTGCATTTTTGGCGGACTTAAAGCTTCCACCAAAAAGACTATCAATTATGATAAATTATGACAAATCATACAAAATAAGGCTAAAAGTCCTTCAGCTTTCGTCCAACGCCTTACTGAGGCTTTTGTTAAATATGCTAAATTAAAATCCTAAAACAATAAATGGGAAAAACATTCTCATAACTTATTTCTTTAACCAAAATTACTCCAGCATCAAACTTAATGTAAAGCTCTTGGAGCACAGATTCCTGATACCCCAGGCTGTGATCTTAGACACAGCCTTTAAGATAAGCATTACAAACAATGTCACTAAGGCCATCATTCCTAACCTGCCTAAGTCATCAGGAGCCAAAGGCTGCTTCATAACTCAACTACCTGAACCATACTACAAATGCAGTGAAGTAAGCCATTGGGTACAACGTTACCCCAATCCTAGGCCCCTGCCAGGGCCATACCCTCTCTGCAAAGAAAGGGCCATTGAAAGTCTGACTACCCCCCTGGCCCAGAGAGGACATGGAACCAGCCAACCTATGACACCTAGCAGACTGGTTGAAGCTTGCCTCTTCTGAAGACTGATGAGACCCTGGCTTCTCTCACCTGACAAAGATCACCTCTGCAGAGCCAAAGGTAACCCTGATGGTGGCAGGTAGAATAATCACCTTCCTATTAAACACAGAAACTAATTTCTCAGCTCATAAAAAAGGTCAGTGGTCCTACCTCCCTGTCGTCCACCTCTATTGTTGGGATAGAGGGTTTTTCCCACTGCCCATGTCAAACTGCTTTTTATACCACATAATTGGCAATTTCTCATTTATACATTCCTTTTTAATATTACCTTCCTGTCCAGTTCCCCTTCTAGAATGTAACATATTTTCCAAATTAGGTACCACCCTCACCTTTAATTTTAAATTAATAGATGCTCACCCATCTCCTTCTGCCTTACTCTGCCTCGTCCTTTCCCAAGTCATCAAAGACTCATCACCATAGCCCATTCCACCATAACAAGTAAATCCTAAGGTTTAAAATACTAAAACCCCCTCAACTGCCTCCTACTCTCCAATTCTTGTTAAACTATACCCTAATTGCCAAAACCTATTTGCCTTCATGTGAACTGACCCTACTTCTCAGACTTCTTCCCAA
Source organism: Perodicticus potto (assembly GCA_963574655.1). NCBI lineage: Eukaryota > Metazoa > Chordata > Mammalia > Primates > Lorisidae > Perodicticus > Perodicticus potto. The sequence continues at coordinate 6,877 of CAUYRH010146591.1, read as the reverse complement.
CTTACTTAAACTATACTCCCCCAGGAATTTCGTAACAGTCCCCACTTACTTAACTAAACATTATCATAAGACCTCCAGTCTTATAATCCCTCTCCTTCAACCTTGGTTCAGTGTATCGATGACCTCCTACTCTACAATCCCACCTTGCATAACTCTAAACGTAACACCTGTTTCCTGCTTAATTTCCTTAAATATAAAGGATATAGGGTCTCTCCCTCAAAAATTCAATTATTCCAACAAAAAGTCACCTTAATGTCCTTTTGTCTCTAGACTTCAAAACTATTACCATAGACAGAAAAAGGTTTCTTCGTGACTTTCCTCTACCCACCACAAAACAAGAACTCCACTCCTTTTTACAATTAACTGAATACCTCAAAGCACAAATTCCCAACTTTTCTCTACTAACTACTCCTTACTCAAAGTGACCTTCATAAGACTCTCCTAACCTCCATTTCCACTCCTTTTAAATCTCTACAGTATTCTTTATTAGAAGCTCCAGCCCTCCACCTTCCTGATCTTTCTTGCCACTTCCTCCTATATGTCACAGAAAACCATAAGTTTACACTCAGCGTACTTGGACAACAGCTAGGCCCCACCTTTACTCTAGTTGCCTATTGCTTAAAACAATTAGGTCACACTGTTCGAGTTTGGGCCTCTTATCTCAAGGTATTGCCAGCCGCAGTGACTCTAACACAAGAATCGAAAAACTCACTTTTAGTTCCCCGACTACTGTCTTGTCCCCTCATTCTCCATCTAATCTTTTAACATAAAAAAAAAAAAAAATCTTCAAACCCTGGCACCATGCCATATTCTTAATCTTCAAACGTCTCTCTGTCTCTCTTATCTAACTTATCATTATCTTTTTTTTTTTTTTTTTTTTTGAGACAGTGCCTCAAGCTGTCACCCTGAATAGAGTGCTGTGGCATCACAGCTCACAGAAACCTCCAATTCCTGGGCTCGAGCAAGTCTCCTGCCTCTGCCTCCCAAGTAGCTGGGACTACAGGCAACTGCCACAACGCCTGGCCATTTTTAGGTTCCAGCTGTCATTGTTTGGCGGGCCAGGCTGGATTCGAACCTGCCAGCTCAGGTGTACGTGGCTGGCGCCTTAGCCCGTAGAGCCACAGGCGCTGAGCCATAACCTATCATTATCTTTTAACACATATCCCACACTAAATCCTGCATTGTCTTGCCTACTCCCTCTAATTCATCACCCACTCACAATTACCTTAAAACACTAAACACTCTTCTCCCTTGCCTCTCCAACATACAAGAAGGACCATGCAGCACATACAGCTAGTCTTCAACACCCATCTACTAACACCTCCTACTTATTTCTGCTCCTATTACTGCTACAGTAAAGAAAACAAATCAACCTCCCACTCGTGACCTCCTCATCTATCTCCACAAGTTGTTTCACCCCAACTCTCAAACTTTACTACAATTCCTCAAAGCTTTCTTTCCTCTCTCACAAATAGATTCAGAGTTTCTGAATTAATTTACATAATCCTATAAAATATACCAACACTCCAACCCACAAACAAAGTCTCACCTCCCACACTTTCCCACTCACCAAGCTAAAAAACTTCTTCCTAAAACAGACTGACAACTTGATTTCACACACCTACCTAAAATAAAAAACATTATAACTACCTCTTAGTATTAGTAAATACCTTCTCAAGTTAAAGCCTTTCCTACTACAAACAAGAGAGCTACCACTATTTTCTCTCTCATACTCAAAAACATTATTCCTCACTTTAGAATCCCCTGTCCTTTACAGTCCAAAAATAAGCCTAAATTCACCTCCAACCTTTCTCAAACCTTAACCAAAGCCTTAGGTATCCCATAACACTTCCATATTCCTTTCCATCCCTCAATCTTCAAAAAAGTTAAAAAGTCTAACAAATCCCTAAAACGTACCTTAACCAAACTTTCGCTCAAACTTCACTTAAACTAAATCACTCTTCTACCCCTGGCACTTCTACACCAACATTCCCTACCAAAGAAACCTTCCAGTCTCTCTCCTTTTAAGTTAATATTTTTTCTTTGTTAATGAGTCTAAAATCATCACTAACAAAGTCCAATCACTCCAAGAAAGCCTCAAACTCCAAAAAAAAAAAAAAACCAACATAAATCAGAGTCATCAGGTTTCTCCTCTTAATTCACTCAACACCCACTCTGGGTTACACTTCTACCCTTCCTCACATCTATAATTATCACCCTTAGACTAATGGCTGTGACTCCATGCATAACTCATTTTATTCAAAGTCAACTCTCAAAGTTATCTCAACAGGTGACTGCTCAGTTTCTGCTCCAACCTACAACAACAACAACAACAAAAACTGTTCTTGATGAACAAACTACACTCTACTCCAAGCCATAAGACTTTCCTGAACACTACTTCTAAACAGCCACTGGTAAAAGGATAGTCTAAAAGCAAAAAACTTACATACTCCCAAAGGAAAAAAAAAATCATAATCACCCTCTAGTTGGCCAATTAAAACTATGTGCCTTTGGCTCGGCACCTGTGGCTCAAGTGGCTAAGGTGCTAGCCACATACACCTGAGCTGGCAGGTTCGAATTCAGCCCTGGCCTACCAAGCAACAATGACGGCTACAACCAAAAAACAGCTAGGCGTTATGGCGGCCACATGTAGTCCCAGCTACTTGGGAGGCGGAGGCAGGAGACTCGCTTGAGCCCAGGAGTTGGAGGTTGCCATGAGCTGTGATGCCACAGCACTCTACGTAGCAGACAGCTTGAGGCTCTGTCTCAAAAAAAACTTAAAAAACCTATGTGCCCTTCTTAGCAGGAAGAAGCTACAGAAGAGAGAACTCAACATCCCCTATCACAAGGCCAACCCTCTATTTTTAACATATCAAGAAGGGAGGAATGTTTGGTAATTGCAAAACTTCATCTCCCTATCCCAATTACCCACTGAAAATTTCAAACTTATGGCCCGTCCCCAACGGCTCTTCTCACGAGAGCAGTAACTCCTTATTGGCTATTCTACCATCCTATCACCTTCCCTAACTGACCCTGTATAAAGATGTGCTTTTCTTTTGGCCTCTGTCTCTCTTCTCTCTTTCCTCTCTCCCCCTTTCGACCCCCCCTTTCCCTCTCTCTCTCTTCCTCCTCCTTAATGCTGCTCTGCAGCATCCCCTGCCAATAAAAACTTTTCATACAAGCCTTGGTGGTCTGTAAGATTTCTGCCAGTTGAGTGCCGCCCTTTCAGTAACTGTATAAACTGAAACCCTCTGACCCAAAGTGGATCATAGAAAACAAGATCCCTTTTCCCCATAGCCAGCCATAAAACCTAAAAGTTTTATTCTAACTTCCTTCTCAGCCCCCATCTTAAAAACTGACAGTAAATAAATTATCTGATTTACCTCATTTGATTATGGGTTATAAGCTCCCTACTCCAGTGAGGGTCCTGCCCACATCCAAAAAAACCCAAAATATTTCACAGAGAGACCAAGATGAATCTGAACATACAGGCCTTCCTTGGTGTCCCCCTTAGCCTATTAACATTAGGTCATATCCTTTATTCCAATCATATTTCTCCCCAGTGGTCAATACATTATTGAAGTTTAGCATAAAAATAGACTGTTTCCCTTCTATCTTTGAGTCTTCCTTCTGAAGGCTCCCATGTCATGTAAAACTATGATCAAATAAATTTGTGTGCCTTCTCTCCTATTAAACTGCCTTTTGTCAGTGATTTTCAGTAAAGTTTGTAAAGGTGAAGGGAAAGTTTTCCCTTGATCCCTACCTAGTCAAGTCAAACTTTTAAATATAATGAAACCTCTGCTTTTTGAAGAAGTATGCTAACATAGCCATTTTACATGATTAAGGCTTTATGTCATTCTCTATAGGCTAGTTATTTCTTTCCTCAAAGTAAAATAAAGGCCCTTGCAATTAGTCACCACAATTTTTATTTAGTATACATTAGTAGAAATAAATGCCTCATTTAGAAAACCAAGAAAATGTTTTTATATTACAGCTGCTTGTTTGTATTTTAGCTTTTGAAATCATTTAATTTCTCTAAGTAGCTACATATTTTCACAAGAATTTCTCCTATACTTTTTGTATGTTTAATAAAATCAGGGTAAAGATTAAAAATTAGGTTATACATTGGTGATGATTCTAGGAACATAAAATCAACCTTCTACATACCAATGCAATTTTAGAGACTTGATTTTAAAAGTTGTGTGTAATAGCTAATACAAAAGAATGCAAAACTCATCAATAGTTTACCCAAATGTTCTGAGATTCAGTCCTGTAGTTCTTCCAACTAGCTTTCTACTAGTACAGATTTTATATTAATGAAAAAATGGGTTCTTATTTCCTGATTAAAGTAGACAGATGCTGATAGAAGGAAAAAGACAAAAGAGTGAATGTATGGATGACTTTATATTTACTCATCAAGGCCAAATATCATTCACATAGAGTTTGAGGTAACATGTGTCATAGCCACTTTTGATTGCAAGTAGTAAACATTGTGGTGGACACACCTTTAGTTTAATCCCAATGAATCACACCCTTTGCTTGAGTCACTAACAGAACCTATAACTTGTTACTAACCAATATAATATGGCTAACATTATGGGATGTCCATCTCCTTATATAAGCCTCTACTTCAAGTGGCTAGAGCAGGAAATTCTCATGTTGTTCTTGAAGAATCAAGTATCCATGTTGTAAGCTGTCAGTGGAGAAGGCCATATGCCCATGTACTTTGGTATCTCTAGAAGCTGAGAATGGGTCCTGACTTACAGCCAAGAAGAAAACAGGAATGTTAGTCCTATATCTGCAAGGAACTGAATTGTCTCAACAATATCAACAGATTTGAATAGGATCCTAGGCTTCAAATTGGAATATAACCTGGCCAACACCTTGACTTCAGTCTTTTGGTCTTTTGAACCCCTTAGCTAAGCTGCACTCAAGCTTCTGATCACAGAAACTATAAAATAAGTGTGTACAGTTTTAAATACTATTTTTGGGTATATATTGCACAGAAATAGAAAAACTAATTTGCTGCAATATTTGGGTGCTTTCTGGACCAGAAAATGAATTCCAAAGCTGGCAAGGATGGAAGATTCTTTGGCAACACATAACTTTTACCCATGGGTTTCATGTTCCTTATTGGGCCTCTCCTCTGTTCTACTATGTGCTTAATAGCTTCATTAACAACTTCAGCTTGCAACAGGCCAATTATTATCTACCAAGTCTCATCTCTGCTCATGTGCTTTAAGCTGTGGATTTCACCAATAACTGCCTAAAGTATCATTTCCTCTTTTCCCTTTTGAAATAGGCACCCATTATATCCAGTGTTGATTTGTGGTCCCGTAAATTTTTGTGGCCAAAAGATGATAGATTAACTAGGTAAAATTTACATATATGAAAGGTTTATCCTGAGGTCTTGTGTACTGTATGGTTTCTTTGAGAAGGAACTGTGATCACTCCAGTAGTAATTTTGAAAGCTTTAGTGTACAGGATTGAAATAATCATAAAATATTGAGGAGAATGGATTATTTCAGGTTGAAAGAGTTATACTATATTTTATGTAATAAAGTATAAGAAAAGATAGTACAAACATGGATTCACATAACAGTGCTTAAAAACAAGAAGGACATCTGGAGACTGGATACATAAAGGAATTAAAAAAGTAAAGGGAGACAAAAAGGTGAATGGAAGTAGACACATAGGAAAGCAATTCTGGAGAAAACTTCTGCTGAAAATATTTGCAATAAAGGGCTACTGACAAGATATTTGATGATTGCTATAGTTTGGTTGATTTTCCCCTGGAAATACCATATTGAAATTTGATTTCCAATGAAGATGAGGTCTGGACAGGTATTTGACTCAAAGAGGTGGATACCTCAGGAATGGTTTGATACTTCCCTTGCAGTTAAGAATGAGTTCTTTCTCTATTGGATCCCATGAGGGCTAGTTGTTAAGAAGAGCCTGACACTTTCCCACCCCTCTCTTACTTACTCTCTTATCATGTAATCTCTGCACATATTGGCTGCTTTATCTTATGTCATGAGTGCATAAAGCCCTTATCAGAAGTAGATGCTGATGTTGTTCTTCTTGTACAGTCTACAGAACCATATAGAACTAAATAAACTTCTTGCCTTTATAAACTATCTAGCCTCCAAGATTCCTTTATAGCAACACAAATAGACTAAGGCATCTATTTAGAGGCCTAAGCTTAATGTTAAGGGCTACATGAGGAACTGCCATATATCCTGAGTCACTACTTGGGGATTTAACAGATATCCTGCATTCAAACAGCTTAGTTACTAGTGGATGCTGTCCTTTCCTACTTGAGCTATATATGGGACAAGAGCTGTGGTTTCTTCTCCTTTCAATTAATTGATCATTTCCTCTGTCCGGTTCTCTGTCATGTTGCTTTCTTTTCTTATTGAGTTATAACTATTTTTTACATAGATCAGTTAAGTTTTTATCATGTATGTTTTAAATATTTTTTTGAGTTTACTATTTACCTTTAATTGATTCTTCATGATGTGTGAACCAATAACATTAATTACAGCTATTAGGTCTGAGAATAAGTAGAATAACTTAAATATATCCTTTGATGTTTGGGGATTTATGTACCTCAACTTATCAGTGTTTTTCTATGAGGTTTAAACTTCTGTTAGGATGTTAGAATTTTCCTAATTTGAGATTATAAAAATATTAACCATTTTAAAATATACATATTTTATTATTTGATTTTTACATATATTTTTAATGAATCCAGAGTCATTTTGGTACATGGTACATTTATCAAATTTATATTACATACTAACATATAAATATATATTTATTCATAAAGTATAATTTATTTTAACATAATTGACAGATTCTATAACATATTAAATAT